>JTDE01020778.1:91600-119394 GCA_014338405.1 Paragonimus skrjabini miyazakii | reverse complement strand
CCGTCGTAAAAACACCATTTCTACCTCAATCATGTCATTAGTGCATATCTGTGCCCCGCTGTGATCGCTAACCCCATTCTCATTAAGCAAAGCCGCTGACATCCCTTGAATAACCCGTACCAATTCCCCTATCAAAGTAGCCAATCTGAAGTGCTCTAATTAAGATTGGTTGTCCCTTCCGGTTAGTTGGACCAATCGCGTTCTAGCAGTCACGTCCAAGTTTTAACATGGAAATCCTAATGCACCAAAGTGATTTGCTTTTGCATTAAATGGAGAATCTTGTGCCTAAAATGGAAACAGATATGTAAAATGGTATAGTTCTGTTATTGTTACTCGCTCAGATATGACCTTCTCATGTGCGTTCTATCGAGCATTTGTTAGGCCAGTTAGTAGAACCTAAACTAATTCCATCAAACTGAGCGTGCCAACCATCGAAGACGTAAACATGTCGCCTAACTGAAATGGAGAATTTGTAACATGCAGTTGGCAAGGGTAGTCAGCATAGTGACTACGTGTTTAGAGGTTCAAGGACGAGTGATCACAGGACGGCATAAGCAGCCCCGGAATACAAATTGATGTTAATTTTACATGCATCAGTTGCTAACCGGTTGAGCGGAAAGTGTGGGTTGGTCCACTTAAGTCATACTATAAGTGGTTTTATCTGAAAGATTTGTTTTGAGGACAGTTAGTGTTACTCTCTTCCTTATAACATGACCGCGTATATCACGGTGACTTAACTGTAGCTGATCAACAAAGCTGTATAGTAAAGTCAAGGTTGTCTTACAACAAACCAACTGTCCTTTCCGAACCGAAGTCTAATTGAGAGCCTTGTTCTTATATTGTCCAACTCTGTGATTAGTACGACTCGTAAAGATAATGATGCAGGCGAACGATCACATCACACTATTTGTACGACCATGTAATACTCGGAACTAGTGAATTGGAACAGCTATATATATTGCTCAGAGTTAGAGACTTCGAACAGCCATGAAAGTCGAACTTGAATTGAAAACTCGACGTAAGTAATCAGGTGAAGACTGCAGCAAGCACATTTTGTTCAGGGGATTTACAGATGCAAATCAATATCAAAGAAATCAATGTCTCTCAATGGCTGATCTCACTGTAGTCACAAGCCGTAGACTGGTCGGTGCAATACAGAACCGGGAACTTAACGAACTTGGCTAAGGGCATAACATTAAAGCTGTTCGCCCATTCCTGATGTGGTATCTTAATGTGACATTTGAATTGGTCGCTTGCTATTACCTTTTATTGTATCGCGGGTTGGGTAAGAAGTGAATCAAGCAGATTTTGATTGCAGACTCGTCCAATTACTTGTGCGTTACAAACAAACAACAGAAAGCGATTTGTGCGACCAGACATCCTCGATAATTCGCCAGCCAATCCCAGTCGAACGCAAAACGACAAAAGAACTAATGATCAACAAAAGAGTAACACGTATGTGCTCAGTAAAAAAAGACAAAACTAGATCGGATAACGTTCATTGTTGTGTAGATAGGTTAATCGGGGTATAAAGATGTGAACGTGCTAATCAGGGGGTAAGGATACGTGAAGAATAGTCAATAAAACTGATAACTTTAAATTAAACGTTTTGGTTACAAAAACATTGAAGTCCAGAATTTTCGAAAAGAGGAAATAAAAACGCGGTAGTTAATTTATAATTGCAGTAGAAAATCACAGTGATGGCACCTTATTAAAGAAGTTAACGGTGTTATAAGAAAAATATCTTCTCAGCAATACGGTAATCGGAATATAATGTCCAGTCAGCTGTTTGAATGTTTGTGGAAAAATCGATTGGTAAGAGAATCAATATGTGATGAACATCGTCTGACTGTTTGACATCACGAAGGTATTTGACCTATGCAACTATGCCATGTTTTACTTCAGGTCCAACCAATCTAGATAAGGCTAAATGACTGTGACCACTTGGTGTGTCTACGAATTTGGATGTACAATTTCTATCTATGCGCGTACATAGCTGGAAAATTCATGTCTAATCGTTTAACCCATTATTGTATATTTGTAGGGAAAGTCAGTGTTTATATTTGGTATTTGGTATTTGCAACCATAACTCACCTATCACAAATTCATTTCATTTATCGACAAAATATTTGAGTCTTCAAAGAAATGCGCCTTTGAACGATAACGGATCTTCATTGTCTAAGGTGGCAAACTGCACGTTTCTCACATTATTGTGATTATCACGTGTACAGTACTGGCTAGAGGTTGGGCGATGGTTCCTTTTGAAGCATCCAAGCTCGCATAGCTGGCCAATATGTGTGAATCGAAAAGCACAAAACCAAACGACCTCCGACACTACATTTTGTTGCGGCTTCGTTTACGTACTGTTATTTAAGGGACTCATCGTGTTCTCACTCAACCGGCCAAAAGCATATCTACCCAAATCCGAAAATGTTAATTGTCCTCTGTCGTTATTTCCACCAAAATTTATTCATTTTACGTATTGTTTGAACAGTCATTAATTTTCTACATGAACTTATCATAATCAGTAACATAAAGGCTTAAAAAACCAAGATAGTGGAGTTCGCACGGGTAAAGGCAGAGTTTCACTTAATCTCATGAGGATATTTAAAGGGGTCGTCAGTTATGAAGTTTCGGGGTTTTCAGGTGACTGAGTGAGTTCAAACATATGGGAGGATTGGACAAAGTTCTTTTGGCTGTGCAGGTTCAAGTAAAGTTATCCAATTCATTAAGCCTAATACCTTGAATCTACGAAGTATGTTAAAAGAACTTGCATCGTATTTCTTTTCTTCCGTGAGCGGCAGTTAAAGCTCTGGAAAGCCGCTTGTGATATGATACACGTGACCTTTGAACTCCCTGTAGAACAGATTAAACAACAACCGAACTCATCGAAACAAGCCGGGAAGAAATTCTAAAGTGTCCATGGAATGATCAAAGTTGAGTCCTATTTGTGGGAACTATGGGCTCCGGTTGGACTGAAATCAGGAAAGAAATTAATAGACCCGTCAATTTTCTTCTAAGTCCAGTAAAGACAGTTGAACAAGATTGAACCTCTACTACTTCAAAGCATCAACTAACTTAACGCTTAAATGGCAAATGGTTCGAATCCTCAAACTTGTCAGTTGCTTAAAAAAGGAAGGGAATTAAGAAAAACGAAAACCGAGTTTGCCTCAGCCAAACGATAAATAAATCTTGTAATGTCAAGTGCCCAATATAGACGAGCAATAAGTGAACTCTGTTCGACAATCTGTGGTTAGAACAACATAGTTAACCGTTACCCTTCAGACTGAAGAATAAATTAAACAACGTTCCTTGAAAAAAAAGCGAGCGCCTATGAAATTGAAATATACAAATCTGGAGAAACTTTATAGAGGTTGGTTTTCGGAGGTAGGCGATTGTATGCATGTCTGCATTATACAACTGATGTCTCTCGTTATCATGATCAACCGCCATTCATCAAACAATGCTGGTTTCTGAGGTCTGACTAGCTAAAAAATGAAAAAGGCAGACTAAACACTCGCGATACCAGTGACTGTCTAGGACAGCGAAATGTGGACAAACCACGCACATCGGAAGAGAATGTGTACTTTGAAACTAAGCCATTTGTCGAAAAATGTGGCAAGCGTATAATGGCTACAGTATTTTCTATCCTTCTTGCACAACACACAAATTTGTCCTATCTTCAACCAAACAGATGGTCACATTTTTCCAAAAATGTAGCATATGTAAGGAACTTAATGTGTCTCTGTTAATCAATTGTACAAAAAGTGAAGGTGAAATTTCGTTAATCTGGTACTCTTACAAACGTATGCCTGTAGAGATTTGACTTCGTGATGTCTTGTGGAATATACCTGTTGCGTATGAAAACAGGTTGTAACAAACACACATTCTGGCAGTTCATCAGCCTAAAACATTTATGAACGCTGTCAGATACGCATTTATAGGAGATAGCAAACGAAAATACGGGAATGCTTGAACAACAGTATGGCCTCCTAGCCCGAAGACCTGACCCATTGCATTTTTTGTATGAACTCCGTACACATACTGCGTCAGAGGTGTTTGGTCATAGATGACCTTGTGAATGACGGAAAAAATCTGATAGCGATAATAACAGTCTTGTGTGGATTGTCTTTGAAATCATGAAATTGGATTACACAATCGAATGGTGATCGATTCGGCCCTGACTGATATGCGTCGCCGAACTAGTTTTGCTAGACGTGACGCAAATTTGCATACACTAATTAAAACCTTCTAGATATCAGCCTGGTGATTACAATCCGCTTGATAAGGATAGAACAAAAATATTCTCCACATATGGGTTTATTGTTCTGTTCAATCAGTTACCACATAGTTGATTACCGCTGATTTCCTAGTATCCGTTGAAACAGGGGGCCAATCTTCCATCACCAAAAATGAAGTTGAAACTAAATATTGTCAGTGAAAGGAATTGACTGACATACATTACGCTGTGCAGTACTGAGCCAAAATATCTATTTTGAATAGTCTTTACAGTTATCCAGCTGTTGCGTTGACACGTGAGGCACTGTTTGTGTTTCCGGCATGAGATATCTGCAAAGGCATGGGAGTCAAAAAGGTTGTTTGTTTTTGTATGAATATGCGTATGTTTTAATAAAAAACGTCGTTTATGAAAATAATAAATGTTAACATACTCTGCAAAACGTGCTGGCTTGCGAAGCTCCCTACCAAGCCGATTATGCCTAGGGGTAGAGGGAGCCGGGGTTGGGGTTGCAGGAGTTGCAGAGGGTTCCGCGGACGGAACGCTTTTTGCGGGCACCAGGGATTCCCGGCGAACGTTACTTTTCGACGGAAACAGGGCTGGTGCTGCCTCCATAAAAGCTGGTTTCAGCCTGTCGACAGAAATTACCTCAAATTTGCCGTTGCGGCTAACGGTGAAGGTTTTCGTGTCTCTTGCGAGCACACGATAGGGACCGATGTATGGAGGTTGTAGTGATCGACGAAAGTCGTCAGTACGAAGGAATACATGTGCACGAAGAAAGTTTAGCGTGCACATGTACAGCTGATAACTGCTCTCTAGGATGCACCAGGCGTAGCTTCCGTATATGGTGCGCCAAACGAGCTGTATAGCTGCCATAATCGTCCGGTGCTGAAGGTGCAGGTGAGACAAGTTCACCTGATAACCTAAATGTGTAACCAAAGACAAGTTCCGCTGCTGTAGCGTTTAAGTCCTCTTTGACGGTTGTTACTCCAGACTAGCAATCATATTATAAACTGCACATTAGATCGGATTTGAGGCACGTAACTGGACAACTTATCTACCAGCAGCTGTGCTTCGACAACTGACTACCGGTTATGACTAAGATGAATTCGTTCTGTGGAGCTATTAGAAAGTGGATATAAGGTTGAACTGGGCAATATGCCCTGGAAGTACTGGACTATGTCGTCCTACCTTACAGTACTACAGAAAATCTGGAAATTGTCATGGTCTTTGCCATGTTAGTTTTGAAAGCATGATTTTATTATTGTTCCCATTAAGAACAACCAATGAGCTTTAATATATCTACTTTTCTGATGTCTGCTTGCGAGAGTCTCTGACTCCCACTTACTTCGTTCTCCCTGCTATTTGTTAACATAGCGTTCTTGCCTGTCTTTTGCGATTAAGTGCCTCGACAGTTACAGTCCCTGCATCCCAACACCTTGCCATGAATAGCCCAACTTCGTTAAGACCGAAGGCCATTGTCCAGACGTATATATTGACAGGTAAACAACCCATTTGCATGTTTCAGCCCTGATCACATGTGCAGTATGTAATGTGGTTAATACCCCATTGATATAGCCACTCATTATAGACCCGTAAACAAACTCACTGGATTATATATCAATACAATTCGTAATAACCACGACGACCTAATTACTGTAAAACCTGAATGAAAGTAAATGACTCAGCTCACTGTTCCTCTGGTCAGTAGTTAACCATCATTGGTTTGTTCACACCCACACAAAAAGTGAGCAGGGATAGTAAGTATTCGTTAGTTGTTAATGGTGAACAGTTCATGGTCTCGGCTAGTTACATTTTTTCAAATGTAACTATCACTATCGATCGCCCACCTGGCTTCTGCTACACAGCTGTGATTACTTGATTTCCTGGTATGCACGATATCCTACATCTTTCAGAGTTACCCATTCGCAGACGTCATGTCACAAGCGTGGTGCAGAAATGAAAAAAAATATAAACAACACACTCAGTATGAATTCACACTGAATAAAACGGTTCCCGTTCTACTGTAGTAGGACCGGCATGTTCCACCTTTGAGGATGCTTGCTACATTGACTCTTTTTGCGCATTACCGGTAAGTCGTACATCGCGTTCTTCTGTTAATCGTCACAAAGCCCTGGAAAACTTTCATCAGAACTGTTTAAACGCATTCAATTTTGTATAGCGGTGAAACATTTAGTAAAAATGATCGCGAAGGGCGATTGGTCGATCATGCTAGATTGCGATATGTTGAAATAATTATGTACATATGTGATCATTTCTATGACTCAAGCCAGAGAGGACGTGATTAATAAAAACCAACTGATTGTTTCTCGTTGAACTGGCAGAATCTCAAACCTGGACCACACAATCAGCAATTTCATTGTCACAGTGTTCATGCCATCCTCTAATCGCCCACTTCTGAACCACTACACCCTTATTCTCAGTTCTGTCTTTTCTGTGAAGTTATTCTGAGCTCTCGCTTCTTGGTTTTGGATGTAACTTCGAAAAAACGAATAATTTCTTTGTTTAAATTCTAACCGATCATCCAGCTTGATTCAACTGATTCCAACCGAGTTAACTGGCGATTAGATGAATCAGCAATAAGTAGTCAATGGGAACCAATGACAAGTAATTTTCGCAATAGGTAATCAATACTGTTCAGCCTGCACTTATACGTTAAGGTGCAGAAAATCCATACCTAATTGTTTGTCACTCTCTAGCCTGCTTACCCCCACAATTATGTTTTAACACTTGTGTGATTGTCAACAACTTGACATCTCTTGAGTTCAACAAACAGTGATCGAACCAGTATTTACATTAACATGTAAAATTCGGACAGTAAATCCTTATTACAAAAGGATAATTTAGAACATGATGAAAACTGTGAACAGTGCAAACCAAGATAAAACGGTGTTTATTAGATAAAACGTTAAGATTTTGTGTTAGACAAAAAGAAAAGAATTGTCTGTCAGTTACCTCAACTTGATACGTTTTTGCACTACGCCTACTCACAATTATTTATGTGATCAATACCGACTGACCACGTATCGTTTGCTAAAGGCGGCTTGGTCAATCAGTCAACACGGTATAATTATATCGAGCGTAGCGTTATGACGATTATAGACCCCTATTCGGCGATCGATTTGAATAGGTAAGAATGACTAATAAAGCGAGATTTCGCCGCCGAAATTTAGGTGGAGAAGTCCGCTTTTGGAGACACAAGAGTGGATGATTTGCCCACAGTGTATGCTTAAGACAATTCGGTCCATACAATAACAACTATCTGGTTAACTGGGTGAAGAGTGTCTGTCTTTCTGAGTCAGTAAGTCATAGGATAGGGTTATAAAGACGTATTTGAAGAATATTCGCTACTAGCATTGTGTACGCAGAATGGTCAAGGATTTGAAAGTAGCAATCCTCCAACCGACCGAGACAGCACTTTATGGAAGTTGAGAACTGTATGACAAATTCGTACTAACATTGTGTTCAACGCTATGACGTAGGTATCAGGTCAAGCGTGGGGAGAACAGTCAAAACTGGCTGTTGAAAAAATCAATCATTAGGAGAATGAACGGTATTCAGCAAAGTCAATTTTGGCAGTGGATCCCAAGAAGTGAGGTCGTGCCATTTTCCCTCTTGTAACCGGTTGGTCGGCGCTAGCGGACCGTGATTAGTTGGCTTTTGAGTGATGGCATCTGTGAGCTCAGAGTTAGTAACCGCCCTGACCAATTTTCTGTTCAAAAGTGTATAACGTTCGGACGAGTTTACCTTATTCACAAGATGTGTGTATTGCTTTTGGTGTGACCATACTTTTGTTGATTCGACGTTTACATTTCAATCCTCCTTAAACGAAGGGAAATCGGCATGCCAGGTTCTACACTGCGAGCAGCCGGCCAGTCTTTACCATGATTTTTATTGCTAGACAGAATGTGCCTCTGTCAATATCACATATTCTCTCTATAGCCCGCAACTTTCTGACCCTCTATTCTCTAGCTGATAAAACTCTCGGAGAATTAAGGTAAATGTACACAGCAACGTAAGTGTTATTGCTTTGCAGTTGACTTGTCAGCTAAGTAGAAACTACTATCAGAGTTGTGTGACGTAATCCTGAATGAGACTTGACGCGTCAGCATCAAAGGACACTGAACTATTATTGTGATCGTTTGATAATCACGAGTTTTAGCGTGTTGATCTTCATTGATTGAAATAAGACGTATGGGGATATCGAGCATTATGTCTCTCTACAGGTTTCTCTTTTACCCATAACTTAACACTCAAGAATTATATAAGATGAATGACATTCATTTTAAATAGCAGCCTTCGGGTTGGGATAGAATTTTCAACCAAAACATCCCTACAGTGAATACAAATGCCAGATGTGAATGTCGCTCCTTCGAGTCCTTAGCAGTCATGCATATCATCGTCATCACCGAGAGTTCAACTGCGATTAACGATCTTGTGAGGCAGTCATTTAATCACCACGTAACTGACCTTATACTAAGCACGACCGACCTACGTGATCTAGACTTCCATAGCGAACCATTTTTGTGGTCTCGCATTCTTCTGTATATCGGAATTGTGCGAAAAGATCACGGTGTAAATATGTGAGCATTTCCTGCACAGACTTTCGAACGTACGGAGTTACCAAACCATTAATTTGACCTTCTCACTGTTTTTTGCTAATGCAGTTTTAAGGTGAAAAGCGTTATAAATTTTGCATTGTAATTGTACACGCATATGGACCACCAGGTCAATCTTACCTCGTATACGAAACGATCAGATTAGTCTTTAATAAACTCTGCAAGCCCCGGACTCATTTTTATAGAAAAAAACCTTGTTCATCTGCTTTCTTCTCTTTCACACAGCTTAATTGCGTGCCTGTTACTTCTATCGATGACCCAGATATGCAAATGGACTTGCCTGTAATTTGGAAGCGTGGTCGTCCACGGCTTAACTATCGAAGGCGAATCGCACTCTTGGCCTACATTTTCCTTTAGACACTCGGAAGGTGGAATTTTAGTATAATCGGTGTTCGCATGCTGTAACACTTACACGCCAAAACTGTGTTAGTTAATGATAAACATAGCTGATTAAATGAACAGCCAGCAAAACTGTGTGATTTGAAACCGTGTATCATTAAATGAATCGCTCTCCAAGCAGTCATCACTTTTGATAGTCACGAATAGAAACGAGTAGCACAAAAGCTTGTTTGCTATGTGTTTCTCCTCATGACTAAACTGAGCACATTCACGGTACTTTTCGTACTATCTGTAAGGACGAACATTACAAACTACTCACATTTTAAGCATTATCGTCACTAACATGCAAAGAGTAGTTCCATGTGGTGGGCATGTAACAAGATAACAAGATAACTGAATTAGGCTGTTCATTAGAAAATCGGAATTGGAGGAATCATGGTCATTATTACAGATTAAAATTGATTGCATCAGCAGTAACTGTTACCTCGTGGTTCTAATTTCAAAAATGTCAGCCGGATTTGAACTAGTGCGGGCATGGTCCACTACATTACTTCCATACGTACATGAACACTTCGTTGCCAGGATACACAAGCATATCCAGCGTATCATTCTAATATATTGTCGCCTTTTGACACTCACCCAGTTTTAATGTTTCCCGCTGCCATTCTATATACATATATATACATATATATATATATATGTATACAGTCTGATCTGCCGCAACATCGGCCATCTTAAAAAACAGCACAATTCAAAACGTTTCCGTTTTAGTTGATGAAGATTTTCATTATCGGTACAGTGAGATTAAAGGCATATAGGCGAAAATGTTTTCCCAATAATTCATCTTCAGGTCGGTACAATTAGATAATGAGTTAGACAGAGTTACACCAAGACATCGATCGGTCTTGTGACAGAGGAACTAGATCACTGATAAGTCAACTGGTTTGGCTTAATTGGCACATTGGTGTGATCATTCAGGTTGGCCATTGATTCGGTGGATTTGTGACCAATGTAGGTGCAGTCTCGGAACAAACCACCTTTGACAATAAAATATTGAGTCAAACAGCCTCGGCAGTACATAGTGTTCTCATTCGAAGGACCTATAATGGGTTTACTGGCATGAGATAAACCACTTGGAAGACTTGACCAGTGTTCATCTAATGCTCACTTTCAACCAGATGAGTGGGGATAGCACTGTTAACCGATCCTGGTTCCCTGTGTCCCAACCACTTTCGATGGTATCCCCGAATTCAATTTGAAAGTTGCCTTGACATTCGGCCGATACAACCTATTCCACCGGAAAAACGGCAAGGCCGGTTGATATATATCGGTCTGACTTTGGAAACTCCTTATTTAATTGTACCGTCTTGAAGACGAATTATTGAAAACGTATTTCCGCCCATATATTTTTTCCGCTATTCTTCCAACAATACTACACCCATTGAGCGATTCCATTGCAACTCTGGTGCTTCCACACGCACCAATCGCGTTTTGAGCATTCGCTCAGTGTCCGTTTTCCTTGGCGCTACCGTAACCAACTACTTCATGAACGGACAGCAATCGAAGTATACTCGATGTACACGGATGGATACACCCCCGTTGTGAGGTTATCAGTCGGCAGTGCACACCAAAGTTCTGACTTATATGTGCCAGTGTTATTCGCAAATTATTCGGAGGTTTTGCCTTGCAGCACGATGATCACAATTTGTTTATCGAAGAGTAGCAAAACACCTTGAACACGTTTTCACTGCACGCGCGTAAGCTGCATGGAAACATGCTCAAAATGTGAAAACAAAAAGTATTTTACCAAAAGTACATATGATTTAACAGCTAAAAATACTTGCACTGTTTAACAGGGGTGTGTAAAAAACAAGACTACATACTTGTCAAAAAGGGCTTTACTAGTTCAAAAGCCACTTCAGGGAACCTCTCACTACCATCGTTAAGGCAATTTTCATCTTCTTTTTGGCTCGTACTGGAGACAAGATTGTTGAGAAGCTGCTAACTTATGAAATGAAATCAAAAGCAGAACTTGTGACACCAAGCGAATCTCAGTGTTAATGAGTTCGGATTGGTTATTTTACGGACCAGATACATTAATGAAATGAAGACCTGCAGTTGGTCTTGACGACTCGGCTTTGTAATCACAAGCAACAGCACACACAATGTTCAACGTTGGTAATCGAGGCACAATGAGGTCTTCCTCACATACAAAAGGAAAAGACACAAGTCAACGAGAAACGTGTATTAACACAACACAAATACCGAAGAAGATTCAATTCACACCGGTCCGGAAACAAACCACCAATCAGAAATGGCCTCACGCTCACTGACCTCTGACCTCGGACTCTGGTTGGACATCTTCCTCAACGCCGCGCATGGACGCGGTCAGCCCGCCTGTTCGAGGACCTGAAAAGAAGCGGAAAGGAGTATATTTGGTCAAACGAAATGGCGACATACTACACGCTACAACAGCTTTCATGTTCGTCGGCTCGGCTCCGCTTGTAGCTCGTTTGTTTTAACGCGTAGCGCACTTAAACAATTTGTTTTACTCCGATGCTCTTTATAACAAAATCCAGTGCTACCACAGCTTGTTATTCAGGTGTCATTTTGTTCACGTTGTGGACACTCATCGGCAGTAGCCTTCTGCAGATCGCCGGTTGACCAATCAAATCTCCTTACAAAGATGAAGCACCACACAAAACATCTAATTCTACCAAACACTATGCTGCACAATGCAGAGAAGTTAATTTGAAACCGTGATACTCTCTTTGCTATAAAGTGTGAACTACGAGTCTTTCATCTGTATGACTTAACTGTAAAGGCCAACATACTGAACAACCTTATGAGTCATCTCATAATCACGCTAAAGATAAGAAATAAGTCCTATTTCACAAAAAGGATACGTCTAGCTGAAAGGTGATAATGATTGAACGAGAAAAAGTTCACTGAGATCGCACACTGCTGGTACTGTTCATATGCATCAATAACTAATAAATGCTGCATATGCGTACATGCCTCTAAGTTGCGAAGGGTAGAGAAGAGATATTGCCCTCGAGAAACCATGAACGGATCTGTGGAGCCGGAATAAATGACTGATCGAAAGCCCGTCGACTGGATAAAGATTAAGACAACCACCAACTTTATCCTGGTCATTTGTG
Source organism: Paragonimus skrjabini miyazakii (assembly GCA_014338405.1). Classification (NCBI taxonomy): domain Eukaryota; kingdom Metazoa; phylum Platyhelminthes; class Trematoda; order Plagiorchiida; family Troglotrematidae; genus Paragonimus; species Paragonimus skrjabini miyazakii. The sequence goes on along the minus strand of JTDE01020778.1, from coordinate 107,017 downwards.
AGTCAGATATGTAATAGCACCCCGTAAACACACAGACGCGTTCAAACAAATTGACACTGATCGGTGGTGTGGTCGGTCCATTACATTAACTCCTCTTGATGACGGACCGCTTTATTCAAATAGTGTGCAGTTAAGTCATCTTGAGAAACTTGATTAGGTATTCGTGTCTTGTCTTTAAACCCAACTAGTGTTATATATATATATATATATACCTGGCTACTGTTGCTTGTTACTGGAGTTAATGCAACAAACCGCTAGTATCTGTTTTTGCACTGCTATTTTCAGGCGACAAACAGGCTATTACAAAACGTTTTTTTCACTTTGGTTTACTACTTTAAAAGGAACGGTCAGTGTTGAACAAAGACAAGGTATATGACGGTTTGTTTCATTCAAAGCGATCGCTTAACTTGGTCTTTTCTAACATTCTGTTGAAAATCTTAGTAGCATTTTCCATATGGGTAACTAACTTTTCAAATGACGTTCGTTGCCATCTATCTGCCTGTGTAAAAATTTACAGAGTCACGGGAAGATTTTGAGTATGTTCAAAGCCCACAATAAATTTCGTCATCTGGCTCATTACAAATATCTGCCATCGTTTGCGGTTTCCGTTGGTGATCATCCCGAGACCGGCGGACATGCTCTAGTTCTGGTGAATTGGTGACCAGGTGAACAGGCAGTGTTCAGCACTGGTCTCGCCTGCAAGCTGCATTAGGAAGTAGTCGAGAGCAATGACTTCGTTAACTCCAAGTAGACGCATTTACAACTGTTGCACAAGCATTTAGGAAGGCCAGAAGCTTTTAACATTCCTATCCACGCTGGCCCAACCTGAGTGACCGTCCTGGCATACTTCTTTCACTCGTGTATGTTACCGAGGCAGTAAAATGATTCGTTTGCTTTGGCCAAAAATGCCAATTACATCAATCGCTCAGTGCTTGATGACTATCGATAAACCGCATTTATTAGTGAGTCTTATCCATATATTTGCATCAATCTTAAACATGTGCAACGACCTTTTTGTATGCTCTTATTCAGCTGTGACATCTTCCCTGGGGCCATTTATCCACACTGACCCAACCATACGCTACGACGAGTGCTATGTCATGTCCACTTCAGCTCACCTCCAGCCCATCCATTCCTAGACAGTTCTTGGAACTGAGGACGAATGTTCCAACCAGATCAGTTCATAGACAATTTGCATGGATCATAAACAGATTTTACAGGTTACCTGGTATAAACCAAACAATGTCGCTTTAACCCATTTTTTGGCCATTTCCATTACTATTATCAAAGCAATCATTTTAATGACGGGCGTGGTCATAACTGGTGTAAGAGAAAGAGCGTGCACAGGTTTGCAGCGAGTGTACAGGCTTTAGGGGAAAACTTGACAGATTGAACTTTGTTAAATTCAAACATTTGTACATTTTGTTCCAACGAACGCACTCGAGCAAACATAGAATGGAAGTGTGACGTGCGAATATTGTTGAGTTTTGTGTGGTTGCTATAATTAACAGCAATTCGTTCCGCTACACCGAATTCCACAACAAGTCATGGAAGTCACCATTTTTACTAGTGCAAACCAACGTCTAAATTCAAGCTAGCACATGTGTCGATTGACGAAATCCTACAAGAAAAACGATACATTTCATACAGTTGGTCTGAGTGAAAAGTCCTCTATTACTGAATAGATTTATGCTGTAGTAGTTTTTTTAAAACAACTTACATTCCACCTGTGTGCAACAAAAACACTTGTTTTCACTCCATCTTGTGTGAGAACGAAATGAACAGATGGGCGTGGTATGGCTTGCTGACTAGTAACGGAAAAGTGCAGTTAGTCAATAGCATGTTTTGGGCGAAACAAGTGAGAGAATAAACAGGAAGGTAAGTAGTCATCAAAGTGATATATTACAGTAATCTACATGCAGTGAGAATCTATGTTATGATGACCTGACTATTTGCTAACAAGATACTAAAATATCTACAATCTGTTATTGGGAGAAGTTAAACTATACGATGAACGATTTTGTAAAGAAGACCTGTAATAGCTTGCGCCAGCGGTGCTTGTTAGTGCTGTACCATTTGGTGTCATCAGTGTACACGTGGATTAAGGTTGTATTCTTAGGTGAATGGTTTTTGCCTTATATAAAAAACCTGTAGGTTGTGGGAATCCGGAAGCATAGAGTGTTTTGCAATTTGCTTATTAATCCCAACTAGCCAACTGTTTGAAAATTACCCCACTCATGGCTGTCGATCAGTGCGGCTTTAGGCGTTCAATAATTTTTCCCCGTTAACATACATTTTAATAAATGTGTATTTCGTGTTTTGTCCTCAACATTCTGTTGCTTTCACTTGTAAGAGTTTGGAAAACCAGTCATCTTGTTATGAGCTATTTTGTGAAATGTCTGTCTTTAACCAGGAACTTGGCAAATGTTTGTCGCATACTTTACCAGTGCATTGGACTCAGACACTAAAGTTACCTAGTTCTCACTTATGAACAGAACAACGTTTGTGTGCGCCCAATGTATACGGTGATACGGTCTGGTTGTGGTCCAATATGTGCGATTCATACTAGATTGCAACTGACTACACAGTGCGGTGGACCTGTCGTATCCACTGAGTTGTGTTCTAAGGGAAGTTTCTTCCATCTGCCCTGCCTACTCATTGGTCTTCAGGGATTTTTCCTGTGATAAACACAAACCTGTCCAGGTATCCCTTAACAAACAAGTGATCGTGTGAAATTGGTAATCTGCGCAACTCCGCCATGTTCTCTTAACCATTGTTCCAAACGGTTAATTCCCGTAAGTAGTGCATACAGAACTGACGACGTTGTTTACTCCAAGTGACTTTTATAACAATCCTACGCTTCGGCGTGCTGTCTTGATATAGTAAACAAAACCTTCAGAAATGTCAGATTGATGAATTGAATTGGTACTTTTGGCTGAAGGGTGTGCAGTAAGTTAAAAATGAGCGAAAATACTGAAAGTTATTACCAGTCATGAATCTGTAGGCTTAAGCTTATGATACATTTTATCCAAAGGGATGTCCGCCAATGTCATATCTGCAAGTTGCCCATTGTACTTCTATCATGCTGATCGTGTTCAGCTCTTCCGAATTCAAAACGACGGTATCCACTAAGCGAGAAAGCTGATTCTTCTTCAGGCACTCCGATGTTTCAGACAATCGAATATGACGAGACAAATTGAAACTAAATTAAAGATCAAATGAACTTTGCAGCTTCCTCTGAAAGGACATTATTTGACAGTGAAATTTGTTAACGAAAAGTATATTTTAATCGCATTTTGCTAAATATTTGCCATTGTTTTACTTAACTTGTCAATAGGTTTGCAAATACAAGAAGGCTTACTGAGGTAAAGTACATGCCTGGACACTTTCGTTCATAACCCATTTTGGTCTCGTACGTTTGATGGTGAAAGTTATGAGCTAAAAACTTGTACGGGCTAAGCTTCAACAGTATTCCATAACTTTGCCAATGTTTTCAATGTTTTGCTTTCCCATAAAGCAGCCTATAAGCTAGTTTTCTTGAAACAATCTTAGTGTTATATATGAAGTCTTGTAGATTGAAGACTCTCTTCAGCTAAATGTTTAAAACTCAAACTTCAAAATTTCACAGTTGACTAGTTGTATCTGGGTCAATCAATTCACGAAAGAGCCGGTAACCTAGCACTAAACCGAAAAAAACGTATAGTTCCGCTGATAAACAAGTCTGTTCACTCACAGTCTATTTGCTATTCATGCTCTGTCTTAGGGAATTACATTCATAGCCAAAACATTTATTTTACCGCTTACACACCATAGAACTTTTTAACATAAGAATTACACAAAACTTTCGATGGTGAAGTGGTAGTTGTTCTCCGATGCTATGTATTAGCTTATTGATGCTTATCGATGGATCATCTTTCCTAATAGATCCAACCATCCTGTATGTAGATGGTATTTGTTTACTAGTAACTCATACTTATGTTAAACTTGACCCGATAGTTACTACACAAACGAATAACTTTCGATGTTCCACTGGAACTAATTATGGCTTCAGTTTTTGCGACTTGAGTATTCTATTGTGCTGCAGATTTTATGATTGATCAACATACACAAATCAACTGAAACATTTCAAAAACGACGTTATCTCATTTCACTCATTGAAACCAAAGTGCCTAGCCTAAAAAGCCCGTTACATAAGGTCTGCATGAACAATTCTAATTCATACCAACAGGATTTTGGCTGTCCTGTCTCTAGAGCAAAAGACAAATAGAACACTACTAACAAGCCGTTGTGGCTAAACTCTTGGGGTGATGGGTGGACCAGAGGAGGAGTGATCAACACGGTCTTGTTGAAAAACATTTGTGAGGAAGTAATACTATCGACTAACTCCATCACATGTCAGCCGAACGATTATGTCTTTATAACAATGTGCGAGCGAAAGTAGTTATTGAAGGTTTATAGAGATTCCATTTACGAAAGCAGCTGTGTTATAGTAACAACCGAATTTTGTTGATAGCGAACACTGTAGAACGGGTCACGTCTTGAATGTCAACTGTTTTGAAACTCGAATGAGCACACTACGAGCGAAAACACAATGTCCTAAATGACACAGCGTGGACAACTATTAATGACGTTGTCCTCTAACTTCTCCACTACTAACCATTTCCACAATAATTTAGGCACAACAACAAACGTTTCTACGTTCCTCCCGTAATTTTTAGATCAAACTATCTCGATCCTGCACACCAGTATGCAGTGTGATTTTGATAAAATCCATCAAATGTGACATTACACTCTGAAGTGGCTACAGGTGATTCAACGAAACATCGTTTCTGTAGGTGGTTGTGGACACACACGAGGTCTATTGGAAAATCGAACTAATAGTCGACCTGGAAGTTTTCAGTTAGCACATCACGTTCAGTAGCGTTTATCAACTACAGACAGATTACGGATATTACCTTAGCACGCTAACCAAAAATTTAGATATAAGAAGGTTGAAGTGAAAACAGCTACTGCTGATTGAAATACCTAGCAGATCAGAGAGCTAGAAATGGACAATCTGTTAAGGAGAAAGTGTTCGGATTGTAAGTAAATACCAAGTTAACACGAACCCAACGCTAGAGTTGGTGCAACAGCGACAGAATACCGAGAGTTCTGGCTACATTTGGTTTAGTGCTAATTAAAACACTTTAGTTAATCACAATACGCAAATCAGTTGGTTAAAAAGTATAAGATGGTACTGCATTCTTCATGTTATCTAGTCATTTGGGATCCTACTGAATAACAGTTTCTGAACGTGTTGTATCAGTGTAAACAGGCGCGGCTGATTGTTGGTTGTTTTGCCAGTCTGACTGGGCGGAACAGAAATTATGATGTGTTTTGACCTAAAGAAAGCAGCCGCATGTTGCGTTTGTGACATAGTTGACTGTCATGCGTATTAGATGACTATTTATTATTCATTCACTTTGGCAATCATTTCTCTTGAGTTATTACCTCAAGACACATGACTAGACTGTCACCTCTTTTATGCAATAGACGTGATGAATACCGACAGCTGAACAGTGAATACATGACTAAACCAGTCTATCGTAGTCACCATTATGTGGAATCTACCTCGGAACACTGTGTGTGTCTTGTCTGATAAACCTTACAAACCTTATACCTAACTGTCATGTGAGACTAGAGTGGGGTAAGATGTGTTGTGGTATTATAAAAATGGTTAAGAAAGCATACTTTTACGAAGACAACAATGGCATCGTGGTGGCTCCGTGAACCTTAGAGTTAATCACGTTTCATGTTTGAATGAAGTGGTGTTTCTGGCAGGCAACCCATACTTGACGAAGACTAGCGATTCAGTGATCACTTTTTATAATGGTCTTACTAATCGGAAGCGTTTTCGTACAGCAGACATACTGTGTGCTACAGTTACTACTGACAGCAGCATCAACTCCAACAACCAGGCCACCACCGATGCTTCCCAGATCTCTGGTTTAACGACGACAACAACAATGATAATGACAGTCGCAAAGCCTAATGCAGTCGACAACACTAGTGGTAGCGGTGAAGGCAGAAGGCATCAGTCTTTCGTCAACATCTATTCGTTTTCTAATACAGTGCAAACATCAGTGGCAGCAATATCGAACTGAAATGATATGGAGTACCTATCTACATGCCTCCGGTTTTACTCATACGGATTCAAACTGGCTACGAGTAAAACCTTATGTATGCAATGCAAGCCACGAACTGCGTGGTAAGCAACCTCTGACATAGACAGTGTGACGTGTTAAGCCAATAACAAAGATGTAAGCAGTGACTTACTGAAGCTCTGTCTGACTGTTGATATTGGCTGGCTCGGCCATGGTATGCATATTAACCAGCTTGAGTACTTTGTATTGGAAGTTTTGTATGTTGTACTGTCTAACCATTTTTTTTCAATATCTATTTGTCTTTTTGAGTGGCCACGAGACAGCCTAGTCTAAGAAGGTGAGACCAGCAAGGCAGAAAATATACTGAATGCAATCTCACTGAAATGGTTGAAATGAACGTGTAAGAAAATGCATATTTGCGTCATTGCCCGCAACTTCAGTTTTTCATTGTGGAGGTGAAGAGAAAGTGGTAAACAGAAAACGCATTCAGATGTCTAAGTGTGCTGATTGACATTTATATTCCTAGCAGAGTATGATCTCAGTCAGTCGCTACTGACGCAACGTAGTAGTATAAGTCTGATTTGTTTCCCTTTGTCTGTGACACATTCATATAGTTTAGAGTGATGAAGATCAATTCAATTCAGCGCTTGTACAAACGCCGACACAACAGACGACCTAGTAAGGAGGCGTTCCAAATGTCGCTGTAATATACCACATCAGGAAAGAGCAAACGGCTTCCATGTTACACCTCCCGGCAAGTTCGCTAAGTTCCTTGCCATGTATTGCATCAATCAGTCTGCGGCTTGTGACTTTGCATGGTCCAGTGAGGTCAGCCAATTAGAGACTTTGCTTTCTTTAATGCTGATTTAGATCTATAAATCCAAGTTCCAATCCCATGAACAATATGTGCTTGGCGCAGTCTTCTCCTTAATAGTTACATCGGGTTTTTAATTCAAGTCCGGTTTTTACGGTTACTCGAAGTCCTCAACTCTGAGCATTACATACAGCTACTACCGTTATAGTATGTTTCTACGGCTGAACTTTGTCTACCTAGAGTTTCTGGGCCATCCAACGTGCGATGCGTGCTTGGGTTTAGGTTACCTTGATTTTATATGCACCTCAATCTTCTGACATCCGTCGAACGATGAATTCTCCATATTACTTTGTATTCTAAGCAGGGTTGAGTTGTCATACTTCTCGTTTCTTGGCTTCTTTTGTACGGATAATCAGGACAGTAAGACCACAATTTTTCGTTATCCTAACAATTAGTTTCGTTCTACAAACCGCTGTTGTAACACACAGCCATCTCAGGTTTCATTTTTAAACAAAACGATTCCATATGCGGCCAATTAGCTGAAATAACTGTACTTCGACCCGACGTGAACCACCTCCGTTATGTTCGCATCATGGCCGCCTGTATCCCACATTCGAGCTAAGAATCAAACCGCGTTCTGATTGGTTACTACTTCATCGAACAACGACGTATTCATCCACACGTTACTGTTTGTAAGTGTCAGCACAGTTTCTCCTTCTGCTGAATTACGCGTTTTCTCTACCACTGTCATTGCCTGTATATGTTAGTGTTTATTAGGTCCGATTGTAGCCAAAACAACCTCTTCATTTGCTGGTTATCGATACGGTTGCAAGGGATTGGTATGAAACACTGAGCAATGTGAGATGACTTTGGTAGACTTAGAAAACTCATCATGAACGTATGTTATGAGACTGGTTGTAATTCGTGTGGAAAATGCTACAGAAGTTAATGGAGACATTAATAAAAACAGTCTATGCGAATAACATTGCTTAAACGGTATGCCCACGAGAACTACTCTGTGTGTTTGGCACTATACCAGCTGATGTGGCTGTTGTCTTTAGAAGCATAGTGTAAATTGTAGTGGAATGATTGCCATTACTAACGACAGTTTCCAGAGACAACGCTTTTCAACTGTGTATAGTATTCAAAAAAATAACAGTGGGTCTAGTGATCTCTGGTATTAAGTCAAAATACTGGTTTGAATTTGCATACCATCAATTGTACTGCAGCTGTGGTTCTTTCTTACACCAAAATAATACTGTTTGGTTTCTCTGGAGCACTGACCTTGGTAGAAGTTCATTTGGCGTAGTTTATGAATGGTAAATGTATGCATTATTTTATCCTGTTAATCTAAATTTATATTCTAGATAAGTTTGTTTCCTCGATTGAACAGAAAAACTTCTTCGGCAACGAAAACCAAACTGAACAAAATTCCATTCTCTCTTCATTTTGAAGATTTTCCTTTTGAATCTAACGCTTTTTTTCAAATATGTTGGCCAGATTGTGGTTGCAAGTTTATATCTCATCCCATTCGGGTTTTACAGGATGACATCACAACCTTGACTAACTCCATACGGACCCATTTAGAATTTACATTCATCTTTCTTTTTTCAAAAGGTACATCTCGTCATCTTTTTTCTATCGGTGACAGCCTATTTTCTGTTGTTCATCGAAATATTTATCGGTGTGTTTCCGTCACATTTTATTTGGTGCTCCAAAAACAGTACGTTGCATGCAATTCGTTTCAGTATGTATCGGCTGAGGCGTTGTTAGCTGCCTCATCCGCAAATGAGTTGCTAAATTAACCTACGAAGAAACAAGTGAAACGGTCACTGTACGCTCTTCCAAAAAAATTTGGTGATAAACATACAGCCAACGACACTAAATATCAGAACAAGATCAAGTCAATGGAAAAATGAAACCTGTTAAGATAAACAGTGTGATCAGGTAAAAGAAACAAACCACAGTTTTTTTCATCCGCGGATAAAATACAACGCTTGGCCGTGATAGGCCATCAAGGGTCCAGATACACGACAACTGCAAGCACAGCAACTGAGGGGCAAGCACAAACCGATGAAATACGATCGGATCGGTCTGGTATGTAACAAACTACCCGATATTAGGTCACACAGGATGACTGATGACATTGTCAGGGTGGCCCGTAAGAGGACCGTATTCACAAGGATGGGGAGGCAACGATTGTCAGATAGCAACGGTTTTGTGAGCAGATTAGTAGAAATCAATGATTGAGGAAGGCCAAGTGGGAAATTTGTAATTTCGTATACGAGCTGTGGGAATAAAAACGACAAGTGCTTTGTCACACAAACTCACCGGAAGGAGCGAGTGGGAGTCAACTGAAGGGAATTTTGACCTCCAACAATGTCATACATTCGCATACCTTCCTAGAGAGAGTGACCGTGACTACATGATTGGACGGATGAGTGTCTAAACAAACCGTTTAAAACTAACACACAGACGGTGCGCTCGAGTCTCCGGAGTACAAGCTGCTAGTGTGATCCAACGAGGTCGAAGCAGCCGTCCATTATTTGATAACTGGTGATCGGTACCAACCACACGCAAAGCTTCTTTAAGCCTGATCTGGGGCCGTAATGGATGTACTCCCATTTTCAGGACAATCCCGGACGTCTGATCGGTTACAATTCATATGAAACGAAGTTGAACACCTAAAGAAACCCGTATATCATAGTTCTAGCCAAATCGAACGGACATACTTTTGGTAAATCGTTGTCTCTTCTATAATCCTACTCAGTCATCACATAAAAGGTTGAATACATTTGTTCCCAGAAAAACACATTTTAAAACTTAATGTATCTGTCAGTTTCTTTAAGAAAATTGGGCACAGTGTTCATCAGGGTAAGAGGTCTCCAGGTTGTAATGGAATTCGACTGTAGCGGTTTCCCATTAGGGGAGCGTTCAGCCACTCGGAGTTCACGCACGAACAGCTGCAGGTAGAACTGTAGTCGACCAGCATCAGTCGACCGAAAACGGCTAACAGCTGCCACATCAAATGCGTGTGTAAGAGGTGGTGATTAAAACAAGCTGTTAGAACACGTGCCGGATTTAAACAACCGAGTCGCTCAAGTTAAGGTCGTGGAACGCAGCAGCGAACAGCCCAGTAATAAACGTTAATGTAACTCGAACTTCGCTCCTGTTAGTGATCGTCAGTGGTGTATATTCTTGCTATGGCCGAGACTAGAATTCCACCTAAGCTTTCATGAGGCAACCGTATTAACCACTGCGCCATTAGCCTCATAGTAGACAAGTCCTGATTATCAGATTATAGGCTGACTGGAAAGTCTGTCTGAATGCGAGGACTGCAATAAACTCTAAATGATGTTCAATTCAAGTTAATCCAATTCCCGACCACTCATCAGTAATCTAAAATATCACCCAGTAAGTTTAAAGGGATCGAAGATTTCGACTTATCTCGGAAGTCCTAATCACGGAGTTATCGGTCGGATTTAACTGGACACTAAGTGTCTCTCCTATCGAGACGATCGGGCAACCTGATCATTACTCACAAGCGAAAGTGGTTTAGTGTTCGAACATGATAATTCGGTCGTGGTTAGTACGAGGTCACTGGCGCAGTAGTCAACTCGGTTTCGTGGCCCGAGTTTTAATCCCGGTCATGGCAAGAATAACAACAGCGAAACTCGCGTCTTGAGCCTATTTGCGAAAGAGGCTAGCTGGAAAGTCTACCTGAATGCCAGAGCGTGGATCAAATGTATGTGATATTTAACTTGAAATCAACCAAACTGAAGACTATTCATCAGTAATGTTTACTTTTTTGGTTCCCCATAGAAAGATATTCATTTTCTACCAAATTAAGATTGCTAACTGCCGCTCTATACACTACTGTTACAGTTTTTCAACTCAGCATTCAAATATATGACAAATGTGTTGAATAATTAAACGCATCAACAATCACCTTCGATTACGTAGGTGACGAAAGTAGTGTTCCCATTCATCTTAATGTTTTTGGATACGGTACTGACTCGTGTTACTTTATATTGTAACAAATTACGTGTGAGGTGTTTGCAAGTTACTTCAATTCCAGCCAATACCCTGGTTGAGAAAAGGCACATTTCACTTCACCCTGAATTATTTTGCCTGTGTTTTTGTCACTTTTCAAAGGCCGGTGACCAATACTGTCCTCGAAGACAAAATATGATCTCAAGTTCTTTCTAAGTTTCATAGGAACCATTCACGTTTACCCAGCTAGTATGAGGACTGCACCACTTGTAATAATTGGACGCGTTAACTCCTAAACATATGATGGTTTCTTTGTCATTCGGACCCCAAAACTTCCACCACAGTTAATCGCGTTGTGGAGAATACACATTGTATTTACAGCTGTTCGTCTTCTTAAGCACATCCTCGTCTATTTCTGTTTCATCGATGTGCCAAAAGCAATATCCATTGTTTGTCGTAATCCTACTCGGGTGCAGTCAGCATCGAGCAACGCAGGCAATAACAGCGGTGGAGTAAACACGTGACTCGAGAAAAGTACATACTATATTCTGACACTCACGAGCGGTTGGTGTCACTTTTAAGTGCACGGGTGAGCATGTCGTTGATCGATGAAGACTCGATCAATCAGAACGCAGCCTGAGTCATGGTTCGAACGTTAGGCACATGGGCGCTTATACAACATTGTTCATACATCCGATAGCGCAAAAAATTGATCAACTCTCCCCATTTTATACCTATAAGCACTGACCGTATTTCACTTTTGAAGGGGTTATGTGATAAACTTCTCTGGTTGCTTCGGAAATGTTATTTGTATGAGCTGAAAATCACCGGCAGTTGATCGCACTTGTCGCATTTCCATAGAGAATGTGGTCATTCCCGTTCGAAAGACACAATACATTTGAGTTTCGTTCATGTTAGTGCTCTTCACTGGTGTGTCATCGCCACAGCCTCAACTGAACCTAGGACCACAGTTTCATGAGAAAACCCTGTTGACCGCCGCGCCAATCATTTACCAGTTAGCAGGCCTGATTTACCATATCTGAATGTTAATTCACATTCGCTTGTGACAAATGCTCAGATGATTGGATCGCTTCGACCAACCGTGATCCGTTGTGAGTGATGCTCAAGTCAAAAGTCCCCAACTACTCACCGAAACTGGCGTTTGTGTCAACGCTTCACTTGCCGTTCCTCACATAAATACCAAGCGCATACTGTTTCAGTGCACGACGTTCATTTCCTGATTTAGAGCTAAAATAGATAAATTCCATAGGTTTGAATTCAGCTTCGAGTTTGTGACTATTTACCGCCAGGATGACTTGTTTTTCGCTATTTTTTCTTCTTAATGTAGTTCTGATGCTCAAACGTGTGTGACTTGAAAGGTGACAACTCATTCGTGAATCAGGTTTGCCGTTCATCTTGAATTCAGGAACATCCGAAGATCATGACAGCCGTATTGTTCACTCGAAGAACGGTGGGGAAGTTCCGTCTTGCAGAATACTATAGATGCATTAAATACTATAATACAAAGATTACGTGATCAGTGTGCTTATTGCTCAAGATCCGTCGATAGTTTATGGCCGTACAAGTGACTGCAACCACTCAAAAATGATTTACTCTACTCTAACTTCAGCTGTTCGCGTTCCTGTAGTTGAAGAATAACAGGTACACATACCCGATCAGTGACAATAACCAAGAAGCCAGTCGTGTGTTTCTGACGAGTTTTAGCCAATTGTACCACGTTACCTAGTAAAATGTGCCTTATTTTCTGTAATTTATCAGAGTAAATCAGTGCAGTCGCGTTGTTTTTTTCTTCAATTTCCATCCTAACAGATTCCACAGAATGCAATCCAGGACCTCAATCTCGAGGGAAACAATTTTGCATACGTGGTACTCAGACGACGCTCGGGAGACGTGAAAGTTAACAAGGAGAAACTGGTATTAAGTATCAGTGTACTGCTCAGTCGAATCGGTGGATTGTGCTCACTTACAATTGGCCTGACCGCAGCATTTGTGGTCGAAATGATCGAATTTGCCTATTTGCTGTGCACCAACAAAAAGAATAACAATGATAAATGCACCATGAAAAACAACAACAAACGTTCTAGAAATTCGCCGATCCCAAATCCAATAATACTTATGAACAAACCTACATCAACCATGAATCAGTCTGAAAGCTTACTTCGACCCGGTCCAATGTCCGCTGTGGACGATCCCCATGATTTTGAAATAGGCGATTCTAATGACTAGATTGGTACTGGATTTTTCGACATGATATATTCCTCTCGGATTCGACGACAATCTTCGCGTTAAATTTGGATGTACACACATTTCTCCTAGACACCCTACTACAACAATGAAGAACAGAATCCTTTAACCACACACTGCTTAAACTTGTCTGGTGTTTGATAAAATGCTTTGCCTCTCAGTAAGACGGCTGGTTTTTTGAAAGGTGTAGTAACCAGTATAGTAACGAGTCAGAAAATACCGTTCTGTGCATCATTATCTCGCTTGGGAATAAAACTACGGGAAAAATGTATTTCCAAAGGAACTCGTCGCCTTTATTGTTTGATAAAAGTATGTGAGTGCTTTTGTAAATATATAAACTCACTGATTATTTTCACATTAGTTTCCAATGTGATCGGGCGGAAAATATGTTTCAACACAGTCTACCATGTTAGAAACTCTATAGGTTTGAGTGGATCAGTATTGTAAATATTTTGAAGACATCTACATACATGCTGAGTACATTGAGTTGCGTGACCGAAAAGGCCGTAGGAGGTTATGCAGCAAACTAATGTCACATTAATCAATAAGATATTTTTGTAGCAGTCTTAGTAATACAGCATATTCCACTTTTCAAAAGGTCTATCTAAACGCTTAAGACTCTTGAATGAGCTCTGAGCTCCGTTTTCATGGGTGCGTCTGAGCAATTGATGGCGACTATTGGATCGTCGTCTTGGTTACGTGCTCAGTCGCTTGACCCAAAACCGAGAAATCAGAAGAGACGCGGCAACACGGAGGAGCGGGACAAAATTAGGACACAGAAGCTCTAAATCTATAGGACGACAGGCACAAAGCGAATCAAATGACAGAGTCATATATGGCAGTCAGGGTGTCAGAGCAAATTACGTTACAGAAGGCATCAAAAACCGGGAAAAAGCACAGTCCAGATAACGCACATGCGTTCGACCTAACACATGCAATCTGATTTACTGAGTGGGACCATACCACTACCCACGACCATACCGTCGGAGCCGGGCCGGTCGATCGACGCGGTGTGATGTGCCCTGGCTGTTTCGTTAGGAGATGCGCCTCCTAACAGCGACTCAGCTCAGTCTTTCGCAATACCATAAACCAAATAATCCTTGACGAAAATGCTGTTGACATGTGTTATTGAATGGCGAAAGGCACATAATTCGAAGTTTGATTTCTATATGGCAAATAAATGCAGTTAGACTGGAAAACCACATGGATATCACTGATTCTGTTAAACAGGGTGAAATATCCCACACTACTTTGGCTTAACGTACGTTAGACGGAGTGCAATTACGTAACCATTCGATAAGTAGACAGCGATAGCCATGCGCATGTCAGGTTTGGTCCCAGTCGGTCATGGCATACTAAGAAATTCTGTTCATGTTTGTCCAATTGTTTGAAAAATCATAGATCCTTTTAAACAGATAGATCCCACATCGGTTCTGTTTCAACTACTCGTTTACTGGCTGTTCTAGAATTTGTCGTGTTGGATGTTCTGTGTCATTCGGCTCAGTTGTGAAACTTCATCTGAATTACGATTGGAACCGTCTTTAACTGTCATTCACTCCTGAACAGAAAATTACACTTTCTATTGAAAGAAAATCTTAGTTATTGGACAGAAAACATCAACCACATGCAATTGACGTGTGACTTAAGCTGTTAGCTTTGTAAAGCCCTGCTCTACGGTATCATCTGTCGTTAAGGTGTTTTCGTGAATAGCGAAAAGTCGATCTCTGTCCTCATTGACCAGACCAGCATTTAAAACGGCCAGACAATGCTCCATACCGTTGAATAGAGGGCACCACATATAACGACCAAAGTTGTTGGTGAAAAGAGTATGTGTCACTTACAATGCAAAAGTGTATTCCAGTTTGAACGGGTTCCGTCTGCTCTAAAAACTTCTTCCTCTGAAATGTTGGATTAATTGTTCCATTCCCGCAAAGTTGAAGTGGTCTGAGTGTAAGTGTTTTTAGGTCCTCAATTAATTCTGTCCAGAGCCTAACTGTTGTTTCGCAAAAACTTTCCTTATAGAAAAACTGTAAATCTGTCACTAAACGGTCTGGTAAGCAAGATAGATGAGACAGTTATTAGTTCAAGCTGACTAACGTTGCGAAGGTGGTTCCGATTTAGACTATCGATCACTGTCGCAGAGGGGAACTTGTCCGTATCTGTCAGCCACCATTAACTGTGTGGTTGTCAATTTTCAAATAA
>JTDE01020778.1:68478-91500 GCA_014338405.1 Paragonimus skrjabini miyazakii | reverse complement strand
ATGATGATGATGATGATGATGATGATATTTACTTCTAGGCTACGGTAAATAAAGTGACATTTACTCAGTCACTAACTCACAGCATTCGGTCTAACTCCATCAAGATTAGCAAACATATCATTTAGAGCAAAAGTTTTACGTTATTTGGAATAGAGTGATCGGAATGTTGGGTAACAAATTATTCGCAAAATTGACTGGAAGAGTTCAAGCACAGAGATTCATGAATGGACCATTCAGCGACGGCGGGGATGTTTCCAAAATGCGGATTGATAGCGATTCGTTCCGTGTTTGTGCGGCTAACGAATTAGTTGAATGGTGTAAGCCATTCCTCGTGGAATATACTTTTAACTAGTTAATGTAAAAAAAATTATTGAACAAGCGTTTATCATCAGTATCGTTCGTCCAGAATTTTCGCAGGTTTCAGGGTAAATATGCCCTGACTAACCTACACATTTTTATACAGAAATTCATGTCATCTCACAACGATAGAATATCCCCTGAGGATGAGTTGTCACTGATTGAATCGGCAATTACTTGCCAATCTATGTACAGCCTTCAGATGGTAGTAACAAGTCCTGCGAATGGATAGCATAGACAATAGCGCAAAGTGTAAATTACGTAATTAAAGAACAACCGTTTTTCGATAAAACGTCATGCAGGCAGTCGATCGCGAGAAGCGGGCGCATGAAAGTAGAACTAACTGAGGACCAGAGCGGTGTCACATGCCAACTAGCCATAACTATCCGTGTTACTGTTGATTGCTCATGTGAATTTACAGTCTGTGCGAATTAAGCGATACCGTCTATGTAGGGCACTTCTTGCCCAAGAGTGTATTGCAGTCATACGCTTTCTCCATACCCAACGAAAAAAATACCATACTTTAATATCATCAACGGTTAAGTACCCCAAAAGACATAAATCATCCCGGTCGACTTATCAGAGGGACCAGGGCCGAAGTGCGCCCTTGTGAGTAATGTTCATCCAGTTGTCGCAACGTGATTCGGGCAGAACGACTGACCACCATAATGTCCATCCTATAAACTGACTAGTTTAATTTGCCTAGGCTGGTATTCTCCGGAATGTCCGGTTGTCCGTCATTTAGTCGTGGAAGTCGCGTTGATAACTAATGCTGCTGCAGAAAGTCGCTGTTTGTCCGGATTCATGAAGTCCCTTGGCTCTCCTCAAGTTCCATCGGGCCTCAATGTACTATCCTTCAGTTTCGTGAATTACTAGTCATATATCTTACACTACTCGCTCTAAATGAATAGTAACTTTAAGCAATCAATTTATTAAGCAGTGCACTAAGTTCACAGATCGTTACAGTTGACTGGAAAATCAATGCTTGTGCCTTTCTACGCACAATTTCAATCTGGCCATTAACCTTCACGACTGTTCTTCCCAGTCTATTAGAAGCATGCACTAATATATAGGTTGCCGCTGTAGTAAAGGTGTGGACGAGCCTATGTTCCCGTTTCAGCGGCATGCTCTTTTAGAGACTGAGCCGTTGGTAAACTTCTGCTCTGCATATCGTACTGCTCTGTCCGATCTACCTAAGTCTTCAGTACCAAATACCAGTAACCAGTCACATATAGTGAACTATGGCGACAAACAGGGATATCAACTTAAATTGAGTCAACAGAAAAGTCTGCTAAACCATTAGGTCCATTTGAGAAATTTCGACGATGCAGCTGGACAAATTTACGGTCTATCACATCAAAACAACAATTTCATGTAAGCCCCGAAACATCGTGAACTTATTGTTATGAAACAAGAATGCATACGGCTCAAGGATTATTTGTTCGGAAAACCAATACATGGGTTGTATGTTTCAATACAACAACAAACAAACTCATTCATTTGTATATAACATTGGTCCCAGTGCCCGATTTCTGTATGTACCGAGAATCATTTCATGTCAAACTGCACTCCAATGTTTCTTCTTGTATTTTTCTCTCGGTTATGCCAATATCCAGACACACGCCCACGTGTCACTACTAAATAATAGTAGGGTGAGTACTATAGTGCGATCGATCGTCCTCACCACACTAATAGCTCACCATCCGTCTTATTTACTAGGCATCTTAGAGGGAGTTCAAAATAAATTAAGCGTTGCTGAATGGAGAGGCAAACGGCTATGGCCATAAGCTCCAGTCAATGGCCTGAACGCCGGCAGTCTCTGTTGTAGCCATCAGTACGTTTTAACAACTGCTTTCCAAAATGACAAATTCAAAATTGACAAAGCGTTTTTTGTTTTCTACCATTGCATATCTCACACTATTTCATTCCAAATTTGTCTGCATGTTCCTTCTGTTTCATGATACTGAACTGGCGATCAACTTGTCTTGAGACATGCGTACAAACAACAATTTCCTGATGGCTAATCTTGTTAAGCATATTTGCTTTCCCACCCACCCACTCCAATTCGCTTGCTTTTCATTTTGTGTACCGTGCTGTTGTGGTACTAGTGGAGACAGCAGGGAATGTGCGTCTTCTCACTGTTATGTTTAAACTATATGAAGAGAGAGTTGTTTGAATAGTTTGCATCATTTGCTCTGAACTTGAATTGACGTTATCGGTCATACAATTTCATTCTGTCAAATACAGAAACCAATGGAAAGGAAACTTCTCATGCAACTAACTTAATTCGCAGTAGTTATTCTTTCTTAGCGAAGCAGCATAAGGAAAATAATCTGATGGGGGATTTACTGAGGACTTAAATGGAACAGCCAACGGTCTACACTTGCATGGGTGTTCTGAGACAGTGTCAGATTCACAAAAAACAGTTATCTGACAGTGACCTTCTCACATTGCTGATGACTTTTTGCTTGGATGAAAAACAGGTTACGAAAAGTATATTCCTACTTCAGTGACTAAGTGCACCATACCGTCGAACTTTCACGATTTCCGGAAAGTTTGGACTGCGAACGGATCCCGTCACTTCAAACCCTTAAATCGCCATGCTGACAGGAAAAAAGTTTTCGGATATAATACATAACATCTTCAACAGTTCAAGGTGGTGTATAAGATAGACTAATGGTATACTATCGCATGTTTCACAGACCATGTGATTATCCTGGTCCTTTGACAGTAGCCAGAAATACAGCCACCGAAGTCGGGGTATAATGTGGTTGTACAGGCCTAAAGTCAATCCGAACTCAAAAGCTGTTAACCAAGAGTTCCTTATAACAAGTTTATAACTAAAAATACCGACTGAGTTGTCACTTAGCGTTATTGGATTTGCTGGTAAATTATTCACCTACCTTGAGATTTAAATTGAAATATCGTCACCAAACAAACGTTACTGATATTGACGTACAGTAATAACAAGCAGGAACAACCAAAAAATGGGACTGTACTAAACAGACACGTGTAGGTTTATGTAGCAATGAGAATACACTGAATATGCACATATGCTATGAGGCGTGTCAGATGTGTTTCGAATTAGTAAATTTCCACCGTAGTTTCATAAGTATGCCTCGTCACTGTGCACATAATGAGCAGTGTAGAAGTACATTGTACGCAGTGTGCTGTCTTGGCCTGGTGTATGGTTGCCAGATCACGTGAGGATGTGTCCTGACTTCTTAAGAATAACCCGTGTACTTGTTGTGGAGAGGTTGTTGACCAGGGACCACGTCAAACAATGAACGGGGTAATACGTGGGTGACACCATCACCAGCGTTATTGGTAGAGATGGAACCTCTATCCGTCTCAGAGATTGAGTTTTAGGTAGTGTTGAACGTTGACTGTCAAGCGCTAGATGACTAAACACAGCCGCATTCGTAGGTCACAATAACATTCAAAATGTTTGGGGCTATCGGTTATCAATATCTAACCATGCAGCAATATTAATTACAGCTTATGAGAACAGTAACTAAATTAACAAGCCACGATGTGTAAACAATCACTCTGAAAGTACAATGTTGAATGCAACTGTGACCAGTCAATTTTCATCACTACCCATGGTGTGACTAAGTACAACAAGGGTGAGTAGACTAATCCGGTCGTCTTTCATGGTGTGATCATAGGTCACATCACCAGGGCAAGGTTAATCAGTGCAATATTGTTATGTGTTCACCCTCTTGTAGTTATAAGATTGTGTTTAGGTGTTACCAAATTTGTATTTTATTTGAACTGGGTAGTACTCATGATTATGGCAACCAGCCTTTCCCAGATTCTGGCCGTTAAACTCTCCTTAACTTCAAAGTTCAACAAACAGTTTCCTGGATACTTCAGGCGCCTGAGTTTACTTTCTTACATCGTACATTTCCTGCTGTGTTCGGTTTATTTGACGCACGGGGCTATGAGAGTTCTTCAAGCAGCCTATGGTTAATAGAGTAATACCAGATAAAAATGAATCGTACATTGCATTCCCATAATAGACCAAAATAATAGCATACCTACACTTAAATGAGCAAGAAATGCGGTATCTTTTTTGGGCCAGCATATCAAAGTGACCGAAACTATTCGATACCACCACAAAAGTGTCATCTCAAATGGCTTATACTGCACTGTTTGAATAAAGCACGTCTGTCTGAGTGAGGATATGCTCTTGTGATTAACCTAAGATTTCCAGACCCCCTTTTAATGGTCATCGAAGTGCTAAAGAAGAAGCACAAACTAAAAGGCAACCAAATCCCCATGTATTTTTCCAAGCCAAATTTCGAGATACCTATTTAACTCTGTGTGCTACATATCACAAAGTCTCCTCTGAGTGACATGTGTACGTATCTACAGTCCGTTAGAGTAAGACCGTAGTCAGCTAATCAGAACATATTACTATAAAGAGTAATCTGTAATGCACTGGGGTCACAAGTAGTTCGTATTTTTTAATAGTCAGCCTAAACGAGAGCATTGCTAGAAATAAGGTTGGGAATGTCATTGATAAATATCGAAAATAGCGGGCCAGACACGAATCACTGAGGGACTCGCGCGGAGATCGGAAAAGGGAAAGAAAGGTGCAATCCGTTTTATACTCTGAAGTTTCGTTACCAAGAAAAGAAGTGGACCAACGTGAAATCACTCCTTGGATGTCACAAACCTCCAGTTTATGTGCAAGAGGGTAGTGGGGGACACGATCGTAGATAGCCTCTGAGATGCGGTTATTGTCCTTGGCTTACGGCAGGCAATCCATGAAGATTATGTATTGGTTAAATGTGATTAATCTGGGAAGAAGATATACTGAATAGAGGAGAAAAAGCTAACTGAGAGGAAGTGTTTAAGGATAGTACGTTGTAACAAACCTACCACTATTTTACAAGGGATGATGATCGGCCGATAACTAGCAAGAAATTGTCGACCGCCTGCATTAAGTATATGGATAACAATGGCCTCTTTCCGTGCATCCGAAAGACTGCCGATCTGAAATATCTGTTTAAGATTATTCTGGAGGAATCCTGTCAAACCAAAGGCCACTTCCTCGAGGGTCCGAAAATGAATAACGTCTGGTCCCAATGTTTTACGGGGATCGACGTTTAAACGGGTAGTATTGTTGACCACATCTCGTACGTTTAGTAGCCCTGGCTGATGTGATTATAACTTTAACCCTAGAGAAATGACTGGTGAACAATGAACACATGGGGAGTCTCTTTCTCGCCCTTTCTCTGATAGGCATAACATTAACTAGGACTGTGCGTTCGGCAAATATCTACCAGATATCACTACCGTGATCAGTTCAAATTATTCCCCCTAACCCCTAAAACGATACATCGGCCGTCTCACTGTGTCGCGATTCACAAGAACTTGAATCTTAAGGCACTCAAATGACGTGATTCATCCACACGAACAGATGACATAGACGGTTATACAACGGAGTTAGTAATGACATTCGTGGACCTGGGAACGAAATCCGGATTTTAAACCATTTCAGTGGCATTTTATCTGAATGATTCACCCAATGATATTGCCTAAAAACAAGCCTCGTAAACGAGTCAAGTTGGCAAACAGGCCCAGCACGTTGCTGTAACCGCAGTCAGGATAGCTGCAAAGGGCCTGTACGCACATTTCGAGTCAAATCGCTCGGTTTCATCGTCCCAGTGTTGTGACCACCACACTACATGATCGGCGGCACGGGGCTGGGAACCAGCCTGCAATGAGTGAAAGTGATGGAGTAAACGAGTGATATTTTCCTAACGGAGCTTGTTTTCTGATAGTTTTCATGAAACGATGGCCGTTAAAATGTTGCATTCGTAAACAACTGTCTTGCGACTTACGAAAAATCGGTTATAGCCTAGCAGTTCTCCGCAAGATTCTAAGGCACATCACGCCGTGATATTGGGATAACCGCATTGTTTAAGGTCTCTGGCGTGCCATTTTGTATCCTTGTTGAGAAAACGACAGGCGTCGCTGGGCGTTTCTTAGTTCTGTATCATTTAATCAGGCATGTCGTTTTATATTCTGTCATCACATCTTATTTGACCATTTTATTTAAAAGTTCTGTCACAGTGGTTGCAACTCGCCGTGTGATCTAAATCAGCGTAAACAGCTAGTTGATTGTGATTGTTATCATTAGGCTTCTATGTTCTCTATTTATAGAAACCTGCTTTGTCTCCAAATACAAGATAAATTCGGGATACAAAGGTCGATTAGTTAGGATCTACGCGAAACTTTTATATTATATAAGGTTTGGTTGTGATTACGGCCTAGGATGAGATATCGATACATATGCGTGCAGATCGAACTGGACCTAGTTATGGGCGCAGCATGTTTTTTGCACGAATTTTGTTTGTTCACAAACTGATTCTTTTGGATCTTACAGACCATGTGTGTGCATGTGTTGTAGAATCGACTTTGTGACTTGGAAGCACATAATCTCGAACCGGATCGTTTTGAGGAACGTAAACTTGACAGATGTCCGAAGATTCAATAAACAACATCGTGCGGTACGTTAATGAACCATAGGTGTCATGGGTTATGGTGAAGTGATTAAGAATCGTTGCGATAAATATGATCCCAAAGGCGTTCGCTCTCTATGATTAGTATGTCCCCTACGTATTCAACGCACGCGTCAACAATAGGACGACGAATACGTTTGGCGGAAGTCGGTTAAGGTATTTATAAGTGCTTTATCGTTTGTTAACAACCGGTAACACCAGTTGCCATATAAATCACCCACCCTCCTTTACACAAACTTGAGTCATCGTGACGTTTCACCTTTTAACATAACATTCCAGTGTTTATTGCACTCTGAAATTTTGTTTGGTATTTTGTCGAAGTTTATCGTTCTAGTTTTCTTCATAATCATATACATACTTAGACAGTTTGAAGTGTCGTCATATCGCTATCGTGTATACCGATATCAATTTAGGACATCCCAAGGCGGTTCTCCAGTTTTCAACGGTGAATGCGGTCGCACGGCTAATATGCCCATGGGTAGATTGACAGACAGATACTTGGTCAGCTATTACGAAATCGTAGGACACAGGTCCGTCGAGAGCAGAAAGTGAACAAGGCTAGGGTGCATGAACCCGGTTACTAAGCTGATGAAGGTGTAAGCTAACACACACGCGGCGAGCACTATACCTTTTTCCATGCTGGTTTCTGTTTTAGGCATAAGAATGTATCTTTCGTTTAAAAGCCTTTCGTCTTAGTGCAGTAGAATTTCTCCATTGCATTTTCAGGCTGTGGAATTGGCTTATGATTGGTCTAATGGACTCATATTTTGTGGCCTTTTTGAATGCGACTGCACGCATTGGCTGCTGCGCTAGGACAATGTCCGAGGGAACACTTGAGTTGTGAAGGCCGTCATGTAGTCCAATCATTGGCTTGTGCTCTGCCGCCTCTGGGCTGAACTCTATACCCCGATTGGACCACATGACGGCTTTCACAACTCAAGCGTTCCCTCGGACATTGTCCTAGTGCAGCAGCCAATGCGTGCAGTCGCATTCAAAAAGGCCGCAAAATATGAGTCCATTAGACCAATCATAAGCCAATTCCACAGCCTGAAAATGCAATGGAGAAATTCTACTGCACTAAGACGAAAGGCTTTTAAACGAAAGATACATTCTTATGCCTAAAACAGAAACCAGCATGGAAAAAGGTATAGAAACGTGGGTGTGTGTTCATACCACGTAGAGTGCACACGGACAACACGTCTGGCAAACTAGTCTATCCATTCATTCAGATTGGTACATGCTTCGATTTCAGTCATTGTCCGAACGGTCGGATAGGTTGGACAAACCCTGTCTCGGGTAGTATAGCGGTAGTCATCTGAGTAGCAGTTTGACGGCTGTCGTGACAACCGGAGGTAGATCTGAAACACCCAGGTTATCACCTATCATCCCGGAAGTGTGGACCCAGGCACAAAATCCGGATTTCAAACAGTAGGGCTTACTGAAAATGACAAGCCTCCTAGCTGAGTCGGGTTAACGAATGACCTCAACAGACCGCTGTGGCCATGCTAGATGGGCTGACACAGAGGTGCACGCGCATTTCAGGTCAATTCTCTCGGCTTCATAGTCCCAATGTTTTGGTTGCCACGATCCCTGATCGATAATATCTGACTGTCCACGTACGTCTCTGTAACCGTTACAACGTTTGAACGGCAGCGCTGGGCTGGGAATCAGTAGGCAACAATGACTGCAGATGCACACAGTAGATATACAATCTATCAAGATGACATAAATAATAAGACCCTGCATTCAAGAACCGGACAGATGTACAATGTATCGAAAGTATGATGGAAAACTAACTGTGCAGACTGTATGTGAAAATGACTGATGACGGGTTAGAATCGCTAACTTTCTATCACCGAAGGCACGTTGGACTTGTGAGTTATGCAGTGACAGTGCCGTCCTGTGTGGCTGACTCATCTCAGGTTGTTAATGTGGTTAAAATTCACTCAAATCACCGCTCATAGACGATCCGGCAAGGGGCCAATCGAAACGTCGCGTCAAAATACCACGTCAGGATTGGACGAACAGCCTCAATGTTATACCTTCCGTCATTCATCAGGTTCTTTGTTCCAGAATTCACTAATCAACTGGATTGCAAAAATCACTCTGGATTGCACAAATCAGTTGCAGTGCATAACCTTGCATGTGCCATAATAATCAACCAATAACAGACTGTGATTAACACTGATGTACATCTACAAATGCGGTTTCTTGCCTCGTAAATAATAACTGCTTACTGTAACCAGTCCCAGGTCTTCTCCCTATTACTTAGGCGAGAGGTTTCAATTCAAATGTGATTCCGAGGGCTAATCGAAGTCCCCAATTTAAAGTATTACAGTTATGTTGGATCATACATTTCTCAGTTGTGTTTGTTTCATAGCAGCCGAGCAAAACCTGGTCTGGATGGGTTTATCATTATGGAACCACCACACACTAGTGTTTAGCGAATAAGAGGATGATGTTGCGTCTTGGTGGAATACAACTACCGATGTCGACACATATTTTGTAATCTACGGATGAGCCATACACAGTATGCGAGGAATTATGATATCAGAAACAAATCAAGCGGCTGGATAGCGATTAAGAGAACGATATGTGCAGGCCGAATAGCCTGTTGAATGGGTTTTGATTTATACGGTCTGCGGTTTAAATACGAACGGGACCACTACTTTAGTACAGACCACGGGGGTACGTCATCCGAAAACTGATGAAGCTTTTACAGCAGGCAGCATTCATGATCCATAAAAAAGCGGTCGATGGGGCATATCAACAGTTGACTGTTCTGGTAGTGATGCCATGTAAAGTGCAAATATCAACACCAACAACAAGTTTTTACTAATTTGTGAAGCGGTTTCGTTTACGAATGCGGCATTTTAATGTCCATTGTTTGATGAAAACAATCAGGAAAATATCACACGTTTAATCCATCAGTTTCATTCGTCGATGCATACTGGATCACAGTCCCGCATTGTTTTCCAAATACCGGCATGTTTAATATGACGGTTTGTCAACAACTCAATGTTGTCGATCATGGACCGTCGTGGTCAAAACACTGGGATGATGGAACTGAGCGATTTGACTTGACATGGGCGTACAGCCCCCTTCCAGCTATCCTTATTGTGATTACGGTAACGTGCTGGGCCCGTTTGCCAATCTGACTCGTTTACGAGGCATGTTTTTAGGTAATCTCATTGACTGAGTCATTCGGATGAAAGTTACCTGAAATTGTTTGCAGTCCGGATTTCGTTTCCGGATCCACAATTGTGGGACTATCCGTATACAACAAATTGGTACACAACGAAATAACTGAATTTTTGTCCATCATCTAATGGACTAAACTGGGAAAGTCAGTATCAAACACGTGGACTCTCTGGTTCCGACGATCCGTTTCAACCGTGTTTGAATAACACGCACATTTGGCACGAGGACAACGTTATTTTTGGTGAGGTGCTTAAATGCATCATCTAGACGTTTGACATGATTGATGCTAGGTAAATAAAATTGACAGTGTGACTATTCGAATGACTTGCAATTAACAGCACGCGAATGCTATCACAGATTTGCCAAAAGCTGGTGATGTTCGCAGAAAAACTTCTGACTGATGAACGGATAAATCACTGGACGGAGTGACTGATGACTCACATTGCCTTTATAGTACTTGCAAATGTGAGCGAGGGTTTATTCTGAAAGATGAACTAACATTTACAAACGCAGCTGAATAGTCTAAGTCTAGGATATCCGAACGCTACGTTGAGTCTACCAGACTAGATAATGCTCATGTCAGATTATACGTGGTTGAGGGTATATAACTAAAGTCACTAGTATATAATGTGTCCAGATTTTCCTGCATGCTCTACGTAAATTGTGCAAGCTCTTGATTGTGACAATGTGTGAAAATGAACTGAAACATGGAGGTGATTAGTGAACACATAACTGTCATTAATAATGCAGTCACAGGTGTGATTTGCATTGTAAGCATTTTAAGTCCGAATGTGGATCAAGGCTGATGGACATTGTGACCCACAGTGTAGAAATTGTCTTTATTCTCATAAAATGTGCTATGGACATTGGACAACTTATGAGAAAAATGTATTATGTCACAGTGAAACTCTAATATTATATTAGGCTTTTTGTTAGTGGCTTCAGTGCATGCACTGCAATCGATTATTATTATTTTCATCTCATTGAAGGCTGCCACGAATAAAAAAATAACGGATATAATCAAGACAAATCAAGTGTGGCGTTTGGTGCAAAACGAGCAAACCTGAAGTTTTGTGCTGTTTTCAGAAATGCTGATAAAAAAAAGTTTGTTTGGTTGCTAGAGCTGCAGCCCTATGTAAGTAGTGTTCAATGTAAACGATTATCCATTTAATTTCTATATCCCCTGTGTTGTTGCGGACCTTTAAAAGTTCACAAACCAGTCAACAACCGCCATGACTCCGTTATGTGACACTAAACCTACACACCTTGAAATAAAGAGCGGTATAAACCTACCCCAACAACCTCTAGCGAGGTTGGTAATCTTTAGGAAGGGACCATACATAATTTTAGAACTGTTCATAATACCGGAAAACCAAGTTGATAAAAGTCAGCATATGATAAGTTGATACAATTTGGTTTTATTACGGTAGACTACATGAACCAGATTGCATTTTCGCATTCTTCTCAAGTCTTCTACCAGTATACTTGGAATATGTTGTAGGCACTCGCAAGGATATTCGGTTGCGTTAGTGCTACGTTTTTAGTTTTCGTTTACAACCGGTACAAAATGCCTTCAGTTCAGTTCACACGTGACAACTTTAGGTATGATCCACGCTCCGCATATAGACCACAGTGTCCAGAATGCGTTCACAGAAGCTGACCTCCAGGTCAAACCTGTTGGTGGATTTTAAAAAAATGACTGACTAATATTAACTCATATTTGAGAACTTAAAAAACGAATTGATTCTTCTCAGAATAAAGTTGTAAGACAACTGTGTATTAAAGATCAAACCCATTTTTGAAGCCTGGAATAAAAAAAAAAGCGATTGTCGCTTTACGCCCACATTTTTGTTGTACTACAATGGCGATCGAAAACCATTTAGATGAGATGCGCTTTTGAAGTTCAAACGTAAGCAGCATACAACGAAATTTAATTGAGTACTTATAGCGAGCACAATAAACGGTCGAAATTCATCGTACCCTAGTACCACGTTTGCTTTTCGACCTGCTTTTAGTTTAGCCCAGCTGTTAAGTTCACATTTCTCTACCGGGACTAGAAACACAGTTCGCTCCATGTATCACTAGGTTGACGTGTCTTCTCTGTAAACTCTATTTCTCGGAGTGACTATCAGTATACGAAGTCAACGTTTTGTCTTTTTTTCCACTATCATACGTATTTCATTAGTGGGAATCCCACAGAGTAATATTCGATTCTACTGTTCCAACCTGATGTTTAGTCAACATGAACATTATCAATGGCAGATGTAGTGACCAAAGATCCTGTAGTTCTTCTAAAGATCCCGACTACAACCGTGTCTTTCCGCCTATCTGTTCTGGACGCATACTTTCACCTGCGCCAGCCAGTGGAGACTTGGTTGAAATTCAATTTCACTTCTGTTGTGTTCGTATACGTGTGCAATCAGCATCAAGCTAGACAGACGACAACAGCGATACAGAGAAAACGTGGCTCAGTAGAAGTACAACTATATTGTCCCATTTACAAGCTGCAACGACATTCTTATGTGCGTGGACGAATGAGTCGTTGGTCGTTGAAGGCGCGACTAACCAGAACGTAGCCTAAGTCCGAACGCGAGCGTGGACACACAGGCGGCCTTGATGCGAACATAACTTTATTCAGTTGTGCAACTAACTGCACGCTGTGTTTTTCACTTACGACTGGTTCATTAATCTATTTTTTGAGGTCGTTTCCACTGTACCCTCTCGAGTATTGTTTAACAAACTCGATAGTTCTTCACACGTTTTCGATGGGCGCGCTTTTGAGTACGGCCGGACTGACTGGAGCACATCTCGCGTTCCGTTTCTTTTTTCTTGGTTGCAGCCTTCGGTCTCAGACTGGGCTAGAGCTAACTATTTGTATTTCCGAACATTACTGGAAATATACGGTTTGTTTCCAAATCCTAACGTGTTCCTTTAGTTCGATGTCTGCTCATCAAGAAATGCTTTCGGACTTGTTAGTGAACTAGAATCAAAAGCATACACACTAATTCACTACACAGAATACTATCAGTTACGGAAACCGGCACCTAACTGCAATGCGATCATGTAACCGTCCAGTTTGAAGCTAAAAAGGGAACGAATGAGTAGATTTCACAAAAGGTGCTGCTTGAACAGAAAATCGAATTACCAAGGTGTCAGTATCATATAAACAAACAAGTCAGTTATACCTGGGAATGCGATGGAATTTACTGCAAAGTTGTTCTCTTCTTCGACTGCCTCCGATTACCAATTTACACAGTTTACGAACAGTCACGTAAACACTGGCAAAGTTGGCAACGCATAAACTCGATTTGCTACCATCCTATTTGTAATTTCAAAATGAAAATCATCTTCAACATCACATTAGCACGTGTTACAATCTTCAATTCCGTTTTCGTAGGAAGGATGTTTTTCATTATTACACGCGTCACTGTCAGGATGGGCGGCGGCTTTAAGCGCAGTATTATGTGGTAAACCTCATGACTGCTTTGTTTATGTGTACATACATTAGTGATTGAAACGAGCTGAGTAGGCTTGAGTCAATACGTAATAAGATGCCCTTTGGGCCCAAGTTATTGGTGCAGTCAGTGGGCTCAAGCAATGAAGACAGGATGATCATATGCCATGTCACCCACCGTCCACGCACAAATCGTTCACAGGGCATCAAGGTCAATCGACAGAAGGGGCTTGGTGAGTTGATGAGAGCCCGTAGTTTCCGCCGACAGCATAAAGAGGTCTTTGGTTCCTCAAAAGCGATATTTAGTCTGTGCGTCCAGTTTACTAGATCATTAGTGGCGGGGACTGAGAGGCTGTGAACACACAACCGGATGACTTCCTGATGATGTGTAACCATTTAGTAGCCAAATGAATCAATCTTCTATCACTGATTGGATGACGGTAAATGACATGGCAGAATAAGCCATCAAAAAATAACTTGCGCTTGTCGTGGATTCGGTAGTGGTTCAGAACGCTACTGAGCAAATAAGAAACGTAAGGGTTTTGAGCGAACTTGGGTTGTCAGAACAATTTCTCACACATGGTGGCCCAGTTTCGAGACGTATTTGATACGCGCCTTTCCTTGCCGAAACGTTCTAGTCCAACTTGAATACTATATCTGGCTCCCTGCTATGTGGCTTCACCCAATCTAATTGCGCGGAGTTAAGAAGAACATGACTGCAGGAAAACATGCTATCCTGACGACTACCAGTTCGACAAATGAATAAAATGCCTGCAAATATACATCATGAAATAGTGGCCAAATATGGCCATTTACTTGTTGAATCTCTGTCCGCTTGTTTAGGCCACTTCACTAACAAGTGGCCAAGTAAGGCCAATTCCATAGGCGTTCGTTTCTCGGGCTGGCGTAACACCCACGCTCACTTGCACGTATCCTCCTAGCGCGACACCCACGCTCACTTTCCCACCTCCTGCTAGTTGCTCCGACGTGCCCCTCTGTGCTTTGCTGATGTCTGATTTCGTCAGCCGTCACCGAAGGCCTGACTGATTTGTAATGATGTCACCAATGTCCTGACTAGATTGTTTTGATGAATTTGCCTCCTAACAGTATTTCAGTTGATTCGTTTCATCAGAGATCCCAGAGCAGTCGCACAGGTGGTTATATCTATGTATAAAAATCAGGGGAGCATGCATATCACATACAGCTGTCGTTGAAACAATGTTGGGTTTTACCGAGCAGTTCCAGTCAAAATTTGGCCTAGATGACTTATTGCCAAGGTTTTCAAAGGCAGTAATCACCAGAACCAGTGTGGCTCAACGAATCATTAGCGTAACGACTGGCAAAGTGTTCGACGTTCGTTAGATCCCAGAAAAAGTGTCGTGAACGTAACCAGTCTTTGTTGTTCCTCCATGTAAAATATTGAGGCTTTTGGTTCCATAGGTTAAGAGTCGCTGTAAACAGTTCAGGGTAGGTTTGTTGACCAGGCAAACTTGTCAACATAAACAGATTGCTGTAATTGAGTAACGCCCATGATACAGTCATGTGTATCGATCTCTGAAAAGTTTCATATTGTCACTGGCGTAAAGCAGAGTTATGTCTCAGCTCCAACCCTATTTAGCTACCGTTGCTTTTCAGAACATTTTGGTCTTCCTAACCTGCTACGCAACTCGACCGTTCGGATCTTACTGTTCGCGACTGAGAGTGCGCAGTTAGCACCCAGTAAGTGAATAAACAGGATAGTGGCAACCGCCGCGGCTAAGTTTGGTTTGAAGGTCAATACAAGTAAGACATTTTATTTGTTTCATTCTTCACCGGACTGAGATGATATGACTGTGCCATAAATCCTCATCAATATTAATACTTCGAGCACCGACGCAGTCTTATGTTACTTGGGCGATGATCGGTCAACGGATTCGCCTGTGAACCGCGAGGTACGTGCTTGTGGATCAAAAGCCAGTGCCGATTCCGGACGTCTTGAAAAACGCGTCCGGATGAACTGCAGCAGGACGATGAATACGGAGCCGTTCGCCTACCGCGCACTGAAATACCATGTGTGCGAACTAGACGGTGTCTGACCAAGTTCCATGCGCAAGGTTTATGGAATATCTAGGATATTCGGTAGTCAGACAGTCCCGAAAACCCAGCTATTTTACTGAGTAGATGCCGACGAGATTAAACTTGTGGTGATGCTCAGTCTATTTCCTTGAGTAGGACGTTCCATCGGATGAATGAAAAACAGCTTTGCAGGCCGCAATACAAGCAAACGAAACGTTGACTGCCAGAAGCTACAATACCCGGGATAATTTTGATCAGGTCTTCAATACTGTAATGTGAGGACGTAGCCTCAAACCGGACTGTTTGAAGATCTGGATTCCAAGGGGCATCCAAATTTTTGGTAAGCCACAGCTCTCTGGCATTTGAATTCACGTGTACCCTACGTTATGTGTCTGTGAGCGTAATAGTCATAGTGAAGTGACCATGTAGCATTGTGACGAATACTGCAGACGAATATGCTAATAATCTCTGATTGGTAATCAATCAAGGTACCCAGAGCGTATCATCAACACGAAGTAAGCAAGCGTGATAGGCGAAAGTAAATTAGCCGGGTCGCATTTGTGTATATATTTTGTTAGTACTGGCCGGTTACTTCTATCATTTGATATGCTACTTGCCCTTCATTTCACTAACCTGTACCATAGTAGCTAACAATCTTTTCCTGTTATCGAGTATTTTTTTGCTATATTGTATCCAAGACTATTGATTTAGCTTCTCATTCAAAACCTGAATCCGTTTCTGCCGCTTAATCTCAATTATATGCACTGATAACCATTTTATATTGAAATACTCTTTACTCTGTCTTTACTTTTTTGTAATCCCTCTCTCTGTCCAATATCTTACCAATAGAGAGTTTTTCTATCTTAGTTTCTATGGGATAATAATTCTGTGTGTATAAGTATATACTCAAATCATAGTAAAGGCCAAGTTTAGTATAGACGAAGCATAGCTATGCACAACCCTATCCGTGTTGGAGTGTTGATCTATGTCAAATTATTTGAAGCGGCTGATTTGTGAATGATGAGCCGTTGTATAAATGTGTAAAGAAATGAAACAATAAGTTGAGATGAAAATAAAAATGGTTATCTCAATATGTAACATGTTAGCAGCTAACCAGAGACTCCAATAGGAAGTTGAGAACAGTTTGTCGATAAAATTCCAATGACAAAGCTATAAGAAGAACAGGTTTAATGTCCTAAATGTGTGCGACGAATCTGTGCTTAAAACCGCCGACCAAGGTAAGTCGATTCAGACTTGATCAACTGGAAGACAAAGCAGGTTTTATCTGTAAGTCAAGCGGTGCACTTGATACCGTAGAATTAATGGGTCACTGTTGCACTGCTCTGTGCAAAGTGTATGCATACTATGGGTCGTGGGGTTAATGAATGATGATGTAAAGAAGGACTGTGTCGAATAACGAAGTAAACATATTAATGCGTTTTGCTACCGAACGTTATACCCTTTCACCATCATCAGGTCAGTGTGAGACATGTGACTGCAGAACTCCAGCTCAAAGCTCAACAGTGAGCTGGCCATTATGGACAAGTTTTCCGGGGAGGAATTCTCAAACATTAGAAAAGATGGTCCATGTCCAGAGTTAGTCTTATCCCATTAAAACACAATTTATAAGATAGAGGTAACGTGTATGTAATAGTTAGCTAACTGGTGTCTACCGCAGAGCAAACTACCTCCTATGAATACCACACGTTTGCTGGAAAAATGACCAAAACTGTCAGGCAAATAAACGCAGTAAGGCCAGAGTTTAAAGAGTCATGGTTTCATCCCAACTATCAACTATCATGGAACCTCTGCATATGGTTAATTGTACGATGGACTAGTTCACAAAGGATGGTATCTGAAGGCGTTTAAACTTCTCAGAGTAACCGGTCGGAGATCACTTTCTCCGTTGGCGCACTTCAAACAAGAGACTAGAGACTCGGGCATAACATTAGCTGGATTTAATCAATGGTCGCATTTTCATCCAGAGTTGAGTTTTAGCTCTTTTGATTGTCAGGTAAGTGTCGCCATCATTACTTATGAGAGTACATCTTGATTAACGGAAGTCTTCAGGGTGAAACTGGAGCTCGTATTTCATAAGTTAAGGAGAGCTTTTTCAAACTTTTGCTTTCATGGGCTGAAGACGGGTATCGCCAATCAAAAACAAGGTTCACAGTTACTATTACAGTTTAATCCGGTTAGTGTATAGTTACCGACTTATCAGATTTCAAAGCAACCCCTGTCACCGTTTGACCGAGTTATGCTTGAATTAATGGTGAAACAAACAAACCTACGTCAACTAGGCCGTTCTAAAATCATAACAGCAACTTTCCTTGTTCAATAGGTTATGCATGATTCTAGTGATGTTAAGATATTAGGAGAAAATTCCGTGAAATACATCGAATCCCCTCTTATTCGTGATGACGTCAAGGAGGAGGAGCAGGAGGTCAGTGAGTTAAGTTATAGTCGCACTCGTTTTTCATAACACATCTTGAGGAAGTGCCTTTGGATTGTCACTATGTTTACTTTACCCCCATAATTCAAATGAGCATATGCATCTCATTCATCGTCTTTTACTCTCTAATTGCACACACCCGCACGCATTGTAACACATCAGGAAAAATTTAGCTAACATGACAAACCTACTATCATTTACGTAGCTCTGTGTTTATTCTTGCTAGTTGTTTCAACTGTCTGCTCACACTAGAGGTGAGCAGAAAACTACCCATGCCATCTTTTTACTGTAAACCCTTCAATATACACGCTATGCAGTTCAATGATTGCTTTGTACTTTCAGTCATTCTGAACCTTACAACATGAGTCAAAATAATTCGTCGGTACTATTTACGGGTCATAGAGGGGACACCAATTTAGTGGAAAGGTGATCGGTCACTGAGACGGAGACTATTGGGATTTAGAGTGTTTCCAACTTACCGCACTTCACAAACTTACCCAAATGCAGCCAACAGTCGAGTGTAATCATTTATAAGCTGTTGCGCATTGCGATTGTGAGTGACAAGATTTGCACGGTGGTTACTCTCTTTAGGTTAATCTTCTGCACAGACTATGGTAAATGTGAGTAAACTGTAACGATCTCCCGACGTGCCATGCGGAACACTTAATGATTATAGTCAAAGGTAAGTAAACGACCACTTGTGATAGTGATGTCACTATTATATTAGGTTAGAACAGCCAATAACTGCCAGAGATTAAAACATACTCAGCTATAATGTAGTCAAATAAATTAACAACCTGTGTTCGTGTGTTCAAATGCCATATAAACCTAAACCGGGCCATTTTCTGACAAGTTCAATAACAGGTGGCCAATCAATAGTTGCGTACTCACTAGGTTCTGTGCTTTACTACTGACTACGGAAGGGTGGAAAGGTGATGTCCCAATGTGTGACTAAACGGCATGAAATGATCAGGTTGTCTAATCGTTTCGATAGAGGACACAGTTACTATCCGTTAACTGTAATCGATAACTTCTTGATTAGGACTCCCGAGACAGGTCGAAATCTCCAATCTTAATAAATCTTCTAGGAGCTGTCTCTGATTATTGGTAAGTAGTCCGTGAGTTGGTTAATTTCAGGTTAAACACTATTTACATTTGATTGAAACCATCACATTCTGATTGACGTTTCAGTCAACCCCTTTCGAAAAGAAGCACTAGACTCGAGTTTCGCCCTTATTACAGCATTCTAAACTATCGCCCAGCCGGGTTATACAGATCGCAGCTTTCGACCTGTCTCGAAAGTCCTAATCGTGGGATTATCGATTGGGGTTTACGGAGTAACTGTGCCTTCAATGAAGTCGATCTGGCAACCTGACCATTACTCACAGGCGAAAGTGGTTGAGTGTTCTGGCATGATGATTCGGTCGTGCTTAGTGTGCGGTCAGTGGTGCAGTGGTCAACACAGTTGCTTCATAAAAGCTTGGCCAAAGTTCTAGTTCAGCTGAATGCGAAGACTGCAAAAATAAATGTGGATAATGTGCAGCACAAAATTAACCTGGTCCATGATTATTCATCAGAAAAAGAAATTATTTCAGTAGGTTCAACCTACCAGGACACCAGTTTGACAATGTTACCCGAAGGAATACTGAGGCAGCAGTCCACACTGAGTAGGCACATTGTATGCTTTCCGGTTGAATCTGTCGACACGAAGGCATCTTCCTTATTTAGTGGGACCAACACCGATGTTAAGTCATCCGGCATCTGTATCACCGGAACCAAGTCAGCTCCGGTGCCTAAACTAGGTCCAGACGACATGGAGAGCGACTGGTCTGAATCACGACGTATCATGTCCACCCCCGAACTCGGAGAAGAAATTGGTTGTTGATGTCCCCCACAATTGGTCCGTTTTCGCACTGGCTGCGTTTTGACGTGCAAGTCGTTGTATTTCTCTATTAGAGGACTTTTCGTCAGTTTTTCAATTATCTCTGCAACGCCACCGACGGGTTCTGTGGTGCGAAATGTTAAGTCAACCACAGCACCACTGAATACGGGAACATGTATTAAGATGGCGTCGAACCGACCGAATAGTGACGGAATTGCTTGCAAGACGGATTGAATGACTGTCGGACATCGGCCCGGAATGATACTCTGCAACGCACCTCGCCCTTTACGCCAAGACTATATAAAAAAACGAATATAGTGTCACTACTTAGTAAGAAATATATAATTCGGTTTCCGATCATACTTTGTAGAGCGTAAGATTTTAACAGTGTGTGGCCAGATGGCGAGATTGTCACAGATGAACGCTGTAGCAACTGATAGCTTATACGGATTGCAGGATTTGACTGCTTATCCTAAGAACATTAATTCATCCGGTAAAGTATAACGAGTCCGAACCAGAGGACCGACGCATCCACACGGTAGCTATCGTTTTTTCCACATAATCTAAAGTCACCCAGAACAGTGGGTGGGACACTTTGGGCCGACTCCCTCCCCCAGATTTCCAGGCCAAACAGAAAACAAATAAATATTACATACCATTGGCAGCCAAAATTGCAATTAATGATCAATCAGACTAGCAGAATCAGCCCAAACAGGCGTAAAGTGACTCGGCCCACAACGATTAGAGCACCAGATCTTGGGCCCAATTTGCTGATGTAAACCTGTGCACCGCATCAAAGAGCGCTTGTATTTTGCATAAGCACTGTTTCACCCTGATGACAGAACGATTCCACTTAACACAGCTGCACAACTTGTGTTCAATGAATTCTTGTGAGAAGCGGCACCAATATGGGACATGAAATGCCGTTACGTGCGCATGATTCACTGTTCATGGTACTCCAATGCGCCCGTAACCTTGCTCTTGTCTATGTCTGATTGGATTAGACGGTGTGACCTTGTTAAAGCTCATACGTAGACATTGGACAACCCACTGTCTCGCCGTACAGTCTCGCCTGCTTGCTGTTGCCTACAGTTTGTACCGTGCATGAGCCCTCCGCACTACAATACAATACTGCTGCTTAACTGTACCTGACTTCCATATTCAAGATACGGCAGCTGCATATTCTACTCGTTTTAACACAAGAACATCATTAATAACTATCGTAGGACTTGTGGAAACAACAGAACGTTTAACATTAGACCTCCTCTGTTGGTTGGGCATCGTCATATTGCGTGCACAAATGCTGAAACTGTCCTAAACCCGTCTACAATATGACTGGAAACGAAGATATCCAACCTGCTTTTCTGCCAGCGGTTATTTAGGTCGACTAGTGTCATAGAATCTGTCATATTCAATCTAGCCGAAGTCCTGATTTTTCAGAACTGGGTCTCATCTAAAATCGTGAATTTATCAAACTACTTATTAGTAACACAAATTTTATGCGTTGGTGGATTCCAGCTTGAACTGTTCGGGAAAAATCCTGCCGGAGCAGTCGATCCATTGGGTCATTCGGTGGGTTCCACATGAGGCAGTGGGAACGGGTGGGTAACCGAGTCCAAATGTGAAATTTCCGAAGTCCTAGCATGGCTTCGTTGCGCTTGCTGCGCTGAGGCACGGTGTTTCTGTCACCGGTTCCAATCCAGTCGAAGCCTTGACTTTTCACAATTGGGTTTCATCTAAAATCATGAATCTGCCCAACTACTTATTAGTAACACATTATAGAACACCGAAAATGATCGATCTGAGGTTATTGTTTGTTTAGGCGAAGTGAGAAAGCAGGAGTCTCGTGGGATGGATACTAAGCCTCAAACAGCAAAACCTCCATACACGATAGATGTTCTTAGCCCCTAAGAAGCAAACAGTTAGGCACATGTGAATTGTTCACTTTCATTTAGATTTTCTGTAGTTCAACGGAGTTGTGCTGAATCGACTGAGCTGGCAAATGGGTGACTGGGTAATATGTGGGCATTCAATCGGCATCGTGAGGCAAGCAGTAATTAAAGTTACATTCTGCTAATTTTTGCTGAGTAGTTAGACATTCAGTAAGTGCGCACCTAAAAGTACGGCTGTAATAGCTATCGGTAGCTGTAGTGATTTGGACTATCTCATCCGAACTTGAGAGGTCGCTGTTCCATCAACCGAACAACTATGGTAAACCCATCACCTCCGTATCTAATACCTGAACATGTCATGTACACATTGAGGGCAGTTAACTCTCTGACATGTTGTGTTCACTATATAAGGTGTCCAGAAGTTTATAGCATTTTGCCTCGAATTTCAAAGGATAATATGAACTGCATAGGCATTTATGTTTGTTCGATCATGGCCATACACTTCGTATGACATGGAACGCCCGAAACGGTTAGCATTCAGAAACGTTACTGCCCTGTTCGGCCACGGTTCGGCACGGTTCGGCACGGTTCTCGATCACGAACACTGCTAAAGCAACTACTTAGGTTTTGTCACACGCTTCTACATGACTATTACATGCAACACAGCATGTTGATCAATGCATCCAGCCTTGACGCCACCATATGGGCTAAACAATAAGCGGTTCCACGGTCAAGATTTTCGACTCAAGGACTTACAAAGCATCATCCAACAAACGGAATTTGATAGGTTCTAACACTTGTTGAACACTTTTGTTATTCACGAACATCCAATAAACTGCTACCCATATGTCATATTAATTATAATACCGTTAATCAGTTTCGGATTATAAACAGCTTTTGCATCAATAATTGATGAACTCGACGTGACCCCGTCACAAGGAGACTGAACCTAGATGCAGTGTGACGGATTGTGCAGCTCGATGATCTATTGGGTTAAACTGGACAGTACGACCACCACATCGACAGAGCCACTTATACCAGGTATGCCAATACGCAGAGGTCTGACAAACCACAGTCCCCTGGTCCTCCAGGACGAGGGTTGAAAGAAAGCATTTTCTGCAAAAATACCACTGTCACCCACCTGCTGTCTTGCGGTGCAAGCTTCTAAACTAAATACTTTGGTTTGGAACCTCAGT
>JTDE01020778.1:0-68378 GCA_014338405.1 Paragonimus skrjabini miyazakii | reverse complement strand
CGTTACAGACTTTTAGGCCAAAGGACTTAGATGAGAACCCTAATCGTTCTCTTGTCTAAGTCTGGGCATCCTGGCATTACCTCAGCCCACATACAACCATGAAATCCCACAACACCAATGATTCTGTACTGCATCGGTCGTCTCGCAGTATAAATCGGGCCGCTCTATCTGGAAGAATCTGAAATGTAGCCTATAGAAGGGTCGTGAAGCATGGTTAATGGAAGCATTCAAGGAAATGGAGACCTATTTTGCTTCAGGGAACACCGACATTCACTTTAGGCTTATCCGTGCTACTGTCTCTGGACGACCGTTTGTCAGTGAAGCTATCAGCTAGGTAGATGACACACTGATGTATAACAAGTCAAGTTGGTTAGAGCGGTGGGTGGAACACGTTGAGGGTCAGTTTAGCTGGCCTTATACTCTTATTGTGTTGCCGCCATAAACTTGCAGTGTAGCACCCAAATCGGTAAATTTGGGGCCACCCACTAAAACGGAGGTCCACAATTGCATCTACGGCCCTCAAACGTAGTAAGCCTGCTGGCCCAGATGGCCTAGCGCTGGCACTTTACAAAGAAGGTG
Source organism: Paragonimus skrjabini miyazakii (assembly GCA_014338405.1). NCBI lineage: Eukaryota > Metazoa > Platyhelminthes > Trematoda > Plagiorchiida > Troglotrematidae > Paragonimus > Paragonimus skrjabini miyazakii. The sequence goes on along the minus strand of JTDE01020778.1, from coordinate 67,799 downwards.
GGAGACGGTTGTAGAGGCATTGACGCTGTGGTTTCGACGAGTGTGAACAACGGATACCATCCCCGTTGCTGGAGTCGCTCGATAATAGTTCCCAGATTCAATAAAGTTATCAGGTGGCTCTTGCGAAAACAATAGGGTGATTAATTTGACCCCAGTCATTTTTAAGGTGCTGACATTCATTATACTTCGTCCATTCATTGCATGCAGTGGTTCGCCTTGGATGGGGATATATAGATCACATTTTTATTCTTCGTCAAATTCTGAAGCAACGTCATTTGTACGGCCGACCAACATTTTCCGTATTTCTCGACCATACAGGTGCGTTTGGTTCGGTGGATCGATCTACACATTTAGAGTCGTTGAAGCGCAAGGTTGCACCGACCAAATATGTGAACATACTGGCGGCGCTTTATTCCCATACTTTGCCCAGGTCGGAGTTTACGGTGAACTGTCTGACACTCTCAGCACCAGCAGCGGCGTACGTCAGGGCTGTCCCCCTTCACCAGTTTTGCTAAATTTCGTTATCGACGAAATAATTGAGGACTGTCTACGGCACTCAAAAGATTTTGCGTGGACCTCCTGCCTAGTGGAATACTGACCTGTCTTGATTATGTTGACGACAAAGTGTTGCTGTTTTACAATTTCCAAGCAGCACAAGCAGTGCTGGGAGCGAATTCACTTTCTGCTAAATACCTCAAAATCCAAAGTGCTTCTGCAAGATTGCTGTGATTACGTAGATTTATTGGGTAATCAAGTCATGGAAGATGTTGACCTATTGGTTTACCTGGGAAGCTGCATCAGCGGCGGTAGAGGTGTAGGGAATAAAAGGCTATCTCTAAGGCTAGGCGATGTTCGCTAACCTGGAGGAACCTATGATGACACGGAGGTATCTCTCTGATGCTTAAAGTTCGCATATATAAGGCGGCAGTTAGGGCTGTATTACTTTATGGTAGCGAAACTTGGCCGCTCTGGATAGAAGAAGCTAGCTGCCTTCAGGTATTTGACCACTGATGTCTACGCTCAGTTGTTCTCATCGGGTGGCAATAACGAGTAAGTAGCAAGGAGGTTGTGAAGCGGGCATATGGTAATGATTGTCAAACGAATTCTTTTGTTCAATCCCTGCATTGGCACAGACTTAGATTGTTAGGTCATTTAATAAGGATGCCAGCTAATCATCTGCCACACCCAATAATTCTTTGCCAACGCTGCAGGCGACTAGCGTAAGATGCCAGATGTACAGGTGATGATCTGGCATTTATAAATGAAATCGTTCACGAAGAGGTTGGCCACCGTAAGTCGGGTTTTTCACTCAGGCTGGAACCCTTGCGACTCACAGAGTCGGTGGCTGGGGGCGTTAGGTGAGATGACGGTCAATCGGGCTCAGTGGCATGTGTGCTGTGGTCTGAGCTAGTTGTCTGTGAAATGAGTGCATTTAATGACGCGGGGCGGTAAAATCCATGTGGAAGATATCTTGCTGGTGACGATTTACTTTCACTTATAACACAGTTGTTTGTTTGCAAGGTGTGGGCACTTTGATCTGCGATTTCCTTCAGACAAACCTTATCGTGAAATTTTCGCACTATTAGCCTTGTGGATTTATTGAATATGGATTATCTTTCTATCAGTATATTTCATTCTTAAGATGAGTACATTCATGGAAATGCAAAACCACTCAGTACTCAAAAAGAAATACCTTTTGTAGTTGAAGGCTGGTTAGTCTGTGTTGTGTTCAAGAACGCCGGAAAATACCAGTAATAAGTAAGCTTGATTAGAGCAACCGATTCATGATAGGTTACGGAAAACTGTCCGTCCACACAGCAATCCGATACCCGCAAGTGACATCGATCGCTTGAAGGTCAGATCGATCTGATTGGCCGACTGCATGGCTCACTCGCATTCGATTGGACACAGCAGCCTGGATGACCACAGTGGTAGGCATCATGCGAGATGAAGGAATTTCAGTTTGACCAGTGAGTGTTCGCGATGCACGCAGATCGAATCGAGCTACATCTAAGGAACGGAATGCGTCCTGCACGACCGTACCCGTTCGCCGACAGATCTCACCGTCGCACTCATGATTTCGTACGAATTTACCATTGACAAGTTAATATGTTGTCACAGTAGAATTTATTCACTTGAAATAACGATACCGATGGCACAGAACGAAAAACTGTCATGGACTGTTTTAAAATCCGATTTTCAGGTGCTTACGTTGATGAACCAGACACCACTGTTTCTCGACCTTAATCGATTTCATGCTTATTTGCACGTGTACCGAGCACTATTCGCTTCCCAAGGATCCTTTCCTAACCCCTTGAACATCATTCACAGCTGATGGCAGGTGCTCCAACCCCATTGACTTTTTAATCAATCTGCTTGAAAATGAACTTTAAGGTCGAGTTTCGCTCATTTTAGAGCTTCTTATTTGGGCTTCCACACAAATCATTACACGCTGTCAGCGACATTTAGACTATTTACCGGTAAACACGGGATAACCATGTCGACCACCATGGTAATGACCTGAAATTAAACTCTACCGAATTAGAATGTACAAACACTCAGCCACATGAAAGCATGGCCTGTGTTTTAGTCCAGGTTTGGGAAAGGATACTGACTAATGACAAGGCGTAAGAAGAGCGAACCTCGAGTATAGGGATTCATTTGGGAAGAGGCTGAATGAGTTGTCAATGGGAATGCGGCAGCCACGATAAATTGTGAGTGTTGTCAGGCCTTTATCGAGCCAAAATCCCCCACTACTTCCCAGTGCTCAGCCATATTCTCTACTTATTTGTGTGAGGATGTGTCGCTTGACCTGACCATCTGTTGTATTCTTGTACAACTCCAGACCGCACATTTTTGTCCAACCCTTCCACTCACCTTTTGGTGCGTTAGCTTGTTGAACGCTTGGCTGTTTCCCAATTGGTTAATGGCTCAACCTTGAGGTTCCCCACTTGGGGCACTTTGATCTTACGAACGCTTGAATTGTGAAGTTTGTCTTTGGTAAATCACACTGCCTTGAGCCACAACAATTCACTTCTTACCGGTATTTCGTTGTCACTCACGTCTGATAATCGTTTGAACTGATGTGCGACCACCGATTACTTGAATCGGACTGCCCATGTTTAACTGCTTGATTTAATGATTTGTGTTGCTTATCATTAATACTTACAGCCATTCGATCCCTCTTTGGTTTGACTGTTCTGCTTGGACATTTCTGTGTAAGTCACTTAGTCACTGGACCACGGTTTGGTACAAGCTGAGTGTATGACTTAATTACCAACGCCAATGAATTTGAACGTGAAAGGGCTTGATTGTGTTAAGCTCCATCTCCAGGGTTGAGACTGAATATGCAATTCTCACGGTACGAATGACGTTGGATATGAGCTAACAAACTCGTAGATCGTGTGCCTCGGTGACCGGATCACGGATCTGGAGGTTTATGTGCGCTGTCCCGTTAGCATAGAGTAAAGTCAAGTACATATCACGGGATTTCGAATTTCATGGAATTACCATAACTGAATCGGTTTGGTGTTTGGGTCCTGAACACTGTTATTGTAGCGAAAAGGCGTTTAATAATGCACAATCTCTATTGTCTAACTCGCTAGTTGCCATACCACATACGTGCTTGCGTTTGTGGATCGGAATTTCGGTCCACAACACACACAAACCCGGTTTCCGCTCACACGTCGTGTGCGATTCTACCGGGTTTGTGTATGTGACTGACTATCTCGTTGATCGATGGCTCGTCCAGTCGCCTTCGTTGTCCGTAATTAAACCACTGTGGGCTTTGACCATATTTCACGACTGCGTCAAGATATTCCACCGAGTGTTGGAATAATCGTGCCTCCGATCTGGTCATCCATTCCATTTTGCCTGCCATGTCTCGTTCGTTGGTCCGATCTCGTTGAACGATGACTCGTCCAGTTGCCCGTGCTGTCCACGATCTGACTGCTGTAGGCTTTTGGATGTGTCTTGCCGCCGCATTGAGGTACTCCGCCAATAACTGGAATACTCGCAACTCCGATTTGGTAATCCACTACACTATGACACGGTTGGGCTCGCTTCCAGGGGGTGTGCAAACCAAGAAGTTCAAGTTTGTGAAACAATAGCATTGCTGACGGTGCCAATAAACCTTGTAGTTCAGGTGAGTTCATTTACCCATTCAAAATTGATATGCAATACTGTAGTCACGTGAATCGCCTTAGGAATAGTGTAGCATGCTCACTGAAATGACGCAAGGGCTGCAGCTTAGCTGCAACTCCCCACAACATTTTAATTTACGGCCATAGTTCCCATCGCTCTAAGAAAAGCATGGACACGGCTTAATGCAATCGCTTAACCCAGAATTGCTTGGTGAACGTGCGATGCCTTGTCATGTCTACAGACCATTATTTGTGCGCTGACCACTATGAAGTGTTCAAGTGCAACATTAAATTAGTTACCGCCTCTGTAAGCATGACAGCAAACTGTGCACTGTGTGAGAATGTAAACAAAACGATTTCTTTCTGTATGTCTTCTCTGGACGGAAGTACTAAGACCCTATTTGTTATCAGCAACCATTTGAGATTACCACAACCATTAACCCACGGATTTACCAGTAGACAACAGGCTATGAGTCCATACGACAACGATTATAACACTGCGTTTAGTCTTCCTATAAAACATGTGTGCAGGAACCACAAGTGTGTGCTGAAAACGATTTTCTAGTGCATGCGTCCGTCTCGGTTGCCGCAACCTTGTACTCCAGTGAGTAGTCTTTAGGAACGGATCGTAAGATACTTAGTCTTATTCCTTGTTCTTTTACGAATATAGCGCAGCCACCCCAGACGACTCAACGGCTCAACGAAGGAAATCACAAAAGATGGAGACTTGGGTTGTTGTTCAGGAAAGCGACTAAGTTTGAAGTTTAACTCTTCATTTACGGAAACCAGTGGTATTGTGCTACATTACATATCAGAACAATTCGGAGTGATGTCTAGCCTTTTCAATGCCGACAAATCCATTAGTAAGAATACACCTATTCCGTTCGAAAAGGGAAACCTGATGTTTCTGGTACAGCAGATCCGATAGTGTTGTTTCTTAAACATAGTAATGGTTTTAGGACTGCATATGCAACCAACCTTCCTTTAGAAAATTCAGCTTTGTTGACAGCAAGTCACTTCACCGTATGTATATATCAGTTCATCATCATCACCATAGAGAGCAATAAGTCAGTGGTCCTCACTGATGTTTAATTGCCACACAACCACTAAGAAAAACCATGTATAAGAAGAGAGAAGAAAAAAGAAGGGGATGGGAAAGGACCTAACTACTAAAAAATAACCACGGCTATATTAAAACATTTAATATCAAGGTGTCTACATTGTGCAAACAAACAACCTAGTTGCGAATGAAAGTAGGGTGTCATCTGCAAGTTAGCTTTCTCACGACTTTCACTGTCTCACGTCATTAAGTGCAATCATTTCACAAACAACTCGGAGAAACAATGAGGACATTCCCATCACTGAGACTGGTAGCCACCATCTCACCTCATGTCTCCAGTCACTGAATCTGTGAGTCGGGAGAGCTCCAGCCTGGGAAGCAAACCTAACCCATAGTGGCTAATCTCTTCGTGAATGATCTTATTTGTCTGCGCCAGGTCACCTATGCTGAATATCTTAACCCTATCTAAACGTGTTCTTCTCTATGTACTTGTATCTAACCTTCAATCCACAGGTTTATCATCTTGATTTCCTACCTTTCTATTCAGTTACGTTTCAGGTGGCGCTTCTACAAGGTGCTAGATACAACCTACCCAGTGCTTTCGTGTGAACACAGTTCAGTCTCAAACATATACATTTATTCTGAAACTAGCCTATATGTCTTTTAAACAGGACCACTCAAACAGTTGGTTATCATGCTATGACTTTCTGACTTCCTGTAAAAACCCTATCCAACCATATACAAGTCGCACTGGGTATATAGAGAGAACAGTGAATGGTACCTTGCGAATCGCCTGTGCTGGCATATGAATGCAAGAAATTTTTCCATTTGCATAGCAAGGTTGACCAATTCGAACAATTTCCTCATTACCGATAATTTTTAAATGGAAATTCCTATTTGGTGATGAGGACCGTGCAAACTTTACAGGTAAGTAGTCCCACAATCTTTCATATACTACAACCAGTAGTTGAATTAAATGAGACAACTCAAAGTAATGTAGCGTTGGCATTCGTATGTTGAGCGTGGTAGGTAAGTCAACTTACTTGTCATTGTACTTGGATAAATACTATTATTTTTATGATGTTCTTAACTCACCCGAATATCTCTTGTTGGACCGTCGACTAAGTTTTGTTGATTATCCACTGGTAAAAGCAGAGTCACCATACATTCTTCCATAGAACAACAATCTTCCACCAGCGAGGCCAAAGTGGCAACCGCATGTGCCATTGCAGATCCACTGGCCACAATACTGGTCCCACGCTGATATCCGCGGCAACAAATCGGATACATCAGGAGCGGTATGTCGACTGCATCTCCGACCACCAGAACTTTGCGGGCTCTTCCACCTATTAGATGTTTCTGTTAACACAGAGCAATACTTATATGTAAGTTCATGTTTGTAATTATCTCAGCTGATGGAAATTTTCAGATTGATAAAACAGACCTACCAATTCAACAGCATTTTGTTGTAATACCGGGTAAGTTAATGGATATGTAAACACTACCAAAAACGGGTAATTGCATCAAGTGGTACCTTAAGTGCCTTTGAAGGCGAACGATGTGTTGCCTTCCGTATTCCTGTATTACAAGTTACCCTGTTGTTTTGAACGTTTCATAAACACCAGTGTATCTTTTATACAAACAACGCTAAACGCTATTTCGCGTTCTGCTAAGAACTTCGACATGAACTTTGTAGCCTCAACGTGCGAAGTGCTTTGACAAAGTTGCTGTAATTACGTAGATTAAATGTAAGGTGATGAAGTCATGGAGGCTGTTGACCGATTTGTAAACCTGGGAGACTGCATCAACGGCGTTAGAATTGTAGGGGATGAAATAGAAGCGCGTGTTTCCAAGGCTAGGACGATGTTTGCTGGACCCGATTAGCCGTCATCTCACCTTAAGTCTCCAGCCACCGACTCTGTGAGTCACTAGTTCCCCAGCCTGAGAGAAGAACTCGATCCACAGTGACCAACCCCTTTGTGAACGATTCGAGTTATGTACGTGAAATCATCATGTCCACCTCGCACCTTGCGACAATCGGCCGCAGCATCGGCAAAGAGTGCTTGGTGTGGCAGACGACTAGTTCGCATCCTTAGTACACGACCTAACTGTTAGTGCCTTCATTTTTTCCGTCCAAAACCGCCTCCGTCCTGGATAAAAAAAACGATTGATCCAATCGTAATTAGCGGAATTTTTAACAACGGCCAAGAGGTGACCTTGGCTAGTTTTTTACCCGCCCGACTTTTCATTCCGCTATGCGCATTAGTGACCCTAACTATTTTTCCCGGTAACTGTCTTTCTTGTTTATGATTCAAGAATGTTTCTGGCCACTACACACCATATGAGCTCTTTGTAATTTTCGCCTTTGTCGCACACGTTTTGGGGCAGAAGAAAGCTGTTTTTGTACTCATCTTTTGGCCTTTCTTGGGAGCAAAATCACGAGACAGTTGCGGTATTCTTTGAGACCGCGATTTCCGTGTTAATTATTACAAGAAGTAGAGTTCGATTTCTGTCAAGCGCTCCACTATATCGATAATGAACCAGCGTATCATTTGGGAGGGTTTACAATACTAACCATCTAGGTTTGTGCATGTGTAAGGATTGAACGAGAGAAGTCGTTTGACAATCAGTGCCAAACACCCGCTTCCTAACCTCCTCGTTGCTTACTCGCTGGTGCCACTCGATACGAGCGATTGAACGCAGACATCCGTGGTCAAATACCTGAAGACGGTTCAGGTCTTCTACCTTGAAGGGTCATGTTTCGCTGCCGTAAAGTAATGCAGCCCTCACTGTTGTCTGACATACGCGACTCTTAAGCTTCATAGAAATACTCCTCTGTCGCCATAAATGCCTCATAATAGTGGACACCGCTCTAGCCTTGAAAATACGCGCCCCTATTTTGTTCCCAACACCTTCGCCACCACTGATGCAGCCTCCCAGGTATACAAATCGGTCAACAACCTCCATACCTTCATCATCTTGCATTTAATCTATGCAATCAAAACAGCTTTGGGGAATCACTTCACACGTTGAGGCTGCAAAGCTTATGTCGAAGTACTTAGCAGAACGCGAAATAGCCTCCAGCATCATTTGTGACACGTCAGAGTTGTCAAACGGCAGCACCTAGTCGTCAGCATAATCGATGTCAGTCACTCATCCACCAGGCAGGAGGTCCACGCCGGCATCTTGTAATCTGATGCAGACAGTCCCTCATTATACCATCTTTGAAAAAATGAAACAAAAATGATGAAAGTGGACAGGGTTGACGTATGCCGCTGAGGGTGCTGAAACTGTCAGACAGTTCACCGTAAACTCTGACCTGAGCTGAAGTATAGGAATAAAGCGAGGACAGTATGTTCACATACTTGGTCGGTGCACCCCTACGTTTAAGCGACTCTAAATGTGTAGACCGATCCTCCGAATCAAACACCTCTATAGACGAGAAATACGATAACTGTAGGTCGGTAGTATACATGACGCTACTCCAAAATTTGGTGAATAGTGAAAATATTATCAATGCGTCCCCACCAAGAGCGGCATCCTGCCTGTTCCTTCCCGGGCTGCAGTGAATGGACGGAGTATAATGGATGCCAGGACCTTAGAAATGACTAGGGTCAAGCTAGTTCTCTAATGATTTTCGCTTGAATATGGGAACTATTATCGATCGATCTCAGCACGGAGGGATGGTCTCGGTTTTCCAAACAACTTGAAACAACAGCGTCAAAGCCTCTACAAACGCCTTCCCACCGTCTTCGATAAATGTCGACTCCAGGTCATCTGGATCAGCTATTTTATTAAGTTTGGGAGCGCAAATGCAATTGTAGACCTCAGTCTCAGTGGGTATTTCCAAATCTACCGACCAGGGAGCTTCATCGAGAGTTTGTTGCGGTAACCCATTGGGAGCAAAGGACCAGTCAAATTGACCCCTAACCTGGTCCATCTACCTCACTAACTATCTGGACTTGCTATGGATGAGTGTCATCTACCTGGCGAATAGCTCCACTGACAGATGGTCGCCTTGGACCAGTAGCACGGATAAGCACAAAAAGATTGTAGATGTTCTTTGTAGCCAAACCGGTCTCCATTTCCTCAACTGTTCCCAGTAACCAAGCTTCACGATCAGCATTTAGGCTACATTTTGATTTCCTACGGATATCTCTCCTAAACGTGTTATGTGAAATGCCAGAAGGTATGCTCTGTCTGGCATCTAACATCTCCAGCGATTTCTCCGAAACCCAATGCCATTTCCATCCACGAACCCCCGTGTCGCATGCTATAGTACTTGGTTCATGAATGGCCCCTAAGATCTCGGTCCAGAAGCTATTAGGATCTTCATTGTAAGAACTACTAAGGCATCCCTCTAAGGTGGTTTACCGACGGTACAGTCATTTTCTCACCAGCCAGCTGTTGCTGTCGTTGGAGTAGTTGCCCGGCAAAATAAGAACAAAACCACGACGTTCTTATGCATGGTCCGAATCAAAGTGTTTGCTCCAATGAGAACAACAATTCTGATTGGAACCCCTCCAGCCATAACTTTCTGCTATTCGGTCTATCTGAGACCAGGCTTGATTCGAAAAGGGAGGACGCCAAGTATAACAACAACACGCAAAATGTCTAAAACTAGTGCTGATTACAGATATCTTATGCTCAGAGCACAACTGTAACAGTCGCTCGTCATCATCCGGGCGATGTGATGCTATCCCAAACCTGCCACCTAAACGAGACTCGGCCTTACCAAGGTGGCTGACCTGGACGTTCATATCTCTGGCCAGAACGACCATATCAGAATCATTTGCCAACTGAAAGAGAGCGGCCAGATCTAAATAAAAGGCGTCCTTGACGCCGACGACACTACAGTCAGTCGAGGCATAAGCAGACACAATGAAGAGATTTCTGAAAGATTTTCGACTAGAGGTGGTCTTGACGGAACCTGCCAAGCGGACGGCACAAAGTCTACTATTAACAGGAACCCAATCTACTAATGCGGCTGCAGCGGACGTGCTAAGGACTATACCTACTGCAGCTTGACTGTCAGCGGCGACCGTGGAGTCACTCGAAGTGTATAACCGATATCGCGTAGAGACTGTGGGTACTGTTGATTCCATACCTTGACTACCGTCTTGGGTTCTAGTCTCTGAAGCACAAAAGACGTCAACATTTAACGGGCCTAACGCTTTTGTGACAGCGGCCCGTTGACCTATCAGTGTTAGAGTGCGAACGTTGGAAACACTTACAATTATTCGCATTCTATTGTGGTGAGAAGGGGCGATCGCACAATACTACTCACATCGCTGCCATTGAGTAGTGAGGAGGCAGGGAATACATTTTGATACTGAAGTAGCCGCAGGAAAAATACAAGAAGAAACATTGGAATGCAGCATCGTATGAAATGGTTCTTGGCACGCAAGGGAACGTAAAGAAACTGAGCATTGATGTCTGTGATAAACATGATGGTCTGCGCCCATTACCGTACACAGATGAGTGTTTTTGTTTGTGGTCTTGTTGAAACGCATAACTCACGTGTTGCCTTCCTGAATGCATAATCCTTGTGCCATCCCCGTTCTCGGTTCTCAACACTAGGTCTTAGTAAGAGACGAGGGAGGCCTGATACAGAATGGTAAGTGCTGATACTTACCGGCACGGTGTTACTATGGTTAGCTATATTTGTTGTGGGGCCTGCAGAGTAATCACCAGTAGTGGGGGTCGGGAGGGGCCTTGAAGTTAAATTTGATGAGACAATGTGGGAGGAGTAAGCAGTAACATGTTTTTGATCACTCACCATGCTGTATACAGCAGATAGTGCGGCCCGGTTTATATTGCAAGACGGCCGATGCAGTATGAAATTGACAGTATTTTGAGCCCTGATGGTTGTATTTGGGCTGAGATACTGCCAGCATTCCCAGACCTAGATAGGAGAACGATTAGGGTTATCACCCAAAGCCTCCAGCCCAAAGGCCTGTTCCGCAAAACAGCGGTGGGTAGCAATGTGCCAGAACTGTTACTTTTTGCGGAAAATGATGCCAACCTTCTTCGAACCCCCAGACTGGGAGACCAGGAGACTGTGGTTTGTAAGACGTTTACTTATTGACCTTTCTGATATGAGTGACTCTGTGGGTGTGTTGGTCTTACCGTCCAGTTTAGCCCAATGGATCATGGAGATGCGCAATCCGTCCTACCGCGTCAAGGTCCGGTCTCGATGTGACGACGTGCATACACACAGACCGCAACAACCGTGAAATAACATAAGGCTTCGCTTCCTACATCCAACCGAATCTTACGTTACGATGACGTCTTTGTCCTGGTGGTTCCTCTGTCCGGTTGGTGCGACTGCGCATGGTACCACTTAAATTGCACTGCTTCGTAACCAAAGCCAACGTGCAACTCAATGAGTTTAGCTTTCGCCACCACTGGGCAACCTTACAGAATTTCCAAACACGGATATGTTTCAACATTACTACACAAGGATCGAGTAGCTGTAGCAGATTACTGTCAAGAAGCCTGACTGATATTGAACGATGTCAGCCACTTCAGATATGTAATAACACTTCGTTTCTCTGAACGCTGAGGGCGATCTTGGTGACTGATAAACAACATTTTTACCTGTGTTCGGTTTGTGGATTATATTTGTAAATTAGCTTATTACACAATCTCAGCGAGGTACCAAGTTTGCAATCAAAGTGATCGTTAGTTTCAGAGTCTTTACACATTAAAATGAGCGTTTTTATAATTACAATGTCTTATCACCCTCACTCTCAAACCGGTTTTTAACGGCCTACTTTGTCTGAATCTAAAATTTTATGGGTGATAATCTCGAGAAAGTTTTAAACTGGCAACCTTTGTGTTAAAGGCCGAAGCTACTTCTCGCTCAACAACAGGTTCGGTGAGCTGCGTCCCTTATACACGAGATTTGTCGAATCCTCGACGTTCACACGTTCCTTTCTTTTCACATGGCCTGAAGTTGACAAGTCACTTACGATTGTCTTGCAGACTGGAAAAAATCCATCACAGCCACAAATGGGGTTGACAGAAGTTCTCAAAAAATTTCATAATAGCGACTAGCAGTTGGGTGGATGACGGCGACCGAATGTAATTACACTCTAGACTAAGGTTTCCGATTACCATGGTTGCGAGAACCGTCGGTCTGATACAGATTCATTGGTAGTGGATTAGATTGCTAATGGAAGGAAGCATACTCGGAAAAGCTGTCCATCACTTGACTCGTGATCAATAGGACAATTGAACAAACTTGTTATGAAATGGTATGTTTGGTCGGACAACACTGTTTACTGACCAAGATTTACTCACTAGATCACTTAACAGGGAAGTTCATTTATCATAATTTTGTTAGCTGGTTTTGAGATATTGGTAATGGTGGTGACAGTTGTGTTCATTTTCAGACCTACATCAACATCATCATCATAGTAGACAGCAATACATCAGTGGTTCAAACCGCTGCTTAACTGCCACACAACCACGAAGAATAGGAAAAAGCAAACTCTGTATAGGGAGAGAGAAAAAAAGGGAGAGGGGAGGGGACCTAATCACTAAAAATAGCTACGTCCATATTCAAACATACAACATTAAGGCACCTACACCTTGCAAACAAACAACCGAGCTGTAAGTGGAGGCAAGTCGTCATCAGACTTACATAATTTTTGCATTCAAATGTTCTCCCATGTGTCGTTGCACCTATTTATTCGTGTGACATATATTCTGTATCTTGCCAGTAGCAACCATTATTCAATATGTAGAAGAGCGACCCTTCCAAGGGGGTTTGGTTGATAACTGTAAACTTGGTAGACAATATTGCCCCCCAAAAGATAACACGGTCATCTCTTTCTGATTGTAGCAACTATATGCGCTGCTTATCATTGAAACTGGTGTACGATTGGTTAACTTGAGTGTTATTCACAAGCAACTGTGACAGTGCTTAAGTGTGATAATTATGTTCGGTGTAATGTGAAATCAGTCGTACGGTGGTCGACACAGTCACCTCAGTAGCAAGTAGGACGACTTCAACTGCCCAAATTAGTTATGGATATATACCGCTGATGTAATTTGAATTTAAAGAAGCTCCAGTGTAAATGTTTATCTGACAGAGGTGATCAAAATTTAACGTGAGTAGAAAAAAAGAGTTTAACGTTGAGTGGTGTCTTTCCAAATAATCCATAACTCGGACAAATAATGACATGTTAAGTTAATATCATTATTTCCATCAGCGTCAGCATTAAAACAATGGCTCGCGTTGATCCGTAAATACCATGCAACCGTGAAGAGAGGTGCAAGCAATAGCCAAGAAAACTTAAGATGAAAAGGAATATAAGAAAGGGGACTTAATTTTCAAGCAACGGCTTACGCTCAAACATTCAACATCAGATATTCACAACTTAAAAGCAAACAGCCGAAATATAAATGAAACTAAAGCGTCATCAGCACTTTGAGCTCGATTAGCCGCCATCTCACCTAAGTTGTCCAGTTACCTATTGTGTGAGTTGCAAGGACTCCAGTCAGGGAAAGAAATCCTACACATTTTGATGAACTTCATCTATGTACCTCAAGTCATTATCTGACCACCTCACACATTACCCCGCTCGGCAGAGTGCTTATCACACAGTCTAATCATCTAATATTGTGCAAGCTCAATTGATAGTTGTTTTTAGTTTTACTGAGCGTTCTTTTTAAGCTGTCAAACGAATTTTCATATGTTTATAAACTCTGCGATGTGGCTTTGAGTTATTTTCAAACCGCTCTTGAGAAGTTGAGCTGCTACTTTTGTAGCACTTCTGATCATGCGGTCAGATATAGATGTTCATGGGTAGTTGTACCTACTGAACTGAATCGCTCCAACTTTCGCCTCGAGTCTCCCATTTTATTATGCTATTGAATTACAACGTTATTACTTTGCGGATAGGTAGCGTTCAACTTTCCGGGCTAGTGCACTTGATGACTATTCACACCGAGCAAACTTGTTTAAAAAACCATCACCCGTAGGCTGAGAAGTTACTCTGTGTGGCTGAACTATTTTAGCGGTCTTATCAGTATCGTCAGTGCTTCAAAAATCAATAGTTTTGTGGGTCAGGTGAGAGTACATCTCTCTTGACTTGATGACCAAAACTATAGCCGAGCAACTAGTAGTCGTTTCGCGGTGGTGGTAATCGTAGAGAGGTAAAATAGCTAAGTACATAGCGGAACCGTGTCAAAGAAGTTGCTACTACAAGTTGAATGTACCTCATTGTCTGCACGCGAATGATAATCACTTAACCTTGAGTAAATGATCTAACAAAAAACGTTGTGTTCGGATTGTGAAATGCAAGCGAAGACTTATGTTAATTAATTACTATTTTGAGCGCCCACTGAGCGAAAAATCGTAAAAATTAATTACTGTATTACAATCAAGGGGTGGTGAGCAAGATGAATTTCCTGCTGATTCACGAACAGATTTCCTTTTATAACCGATAAAATATGGGTTGTGACTATCAAACTAACCGTTGCTTCTTTTAAATGCCGTAAATTCCCAGTTGTTTCCAAAACGTATTCGACGTTCAGCCAGTGCCAAGGGATTTCATCAAGGTTTTTACAGCGGAATACTGCAATAAGTCTACCGGAAACTTCTAGGTTACAGTATTCACCACATCCGTCATCATTTGCCGGGACGACTACAATTTTATCGCTAACGACTCCTTTAAATGGTCCCAGATTGCTATCAAATTTGATCAGATACACCATCTGTTCAGGGGTCAAATTGGGTTCATTGATAGCCACAATATCCAATCCCCGGTAATCTTCCAATGCACAACGTAATAACGTTCTAGCCATTTGTCCAAATCCATTCAGTCCAATACGAGCTCTTCGTGGCCTACGTGAAAGTGTACAGTGATTCTCCCTAAGAACTTACCATTCTTTAGGCATCAGGGGATCTCCCACACTACAAATAAAAATGTTTAAAATTGTTTTGGGAGAATAAGACGACCTACACTTGTCTCCAGTTTGCATACATCATGTCACAACCTTATTGTGGCTACCTACATCACCTTGATTGAAAGAGCGTGATCACTCTGCTTGTGTTATCGATGGCATTCGGTTCGATTAATTTCATTCGTAGTATTTAAATGGTCTGTATGCTGTTTGCAAACACGTGACTCAGGCAGCTGCGGTATTGGTTGAAAGCATCTGGTTCGAATTAACCTGTCACAATGACCGGAGCCAAAGGACGCTTGCGCTTAACCCTCACCGCTAGTGGCTTGCACTGCACAACATGCGGTTCCACTCACACACCTCGTATCCGTTGTAAACCCGAAGGAATAAGACCAGTAGATGTGTGAGTCAGGCCTTTCTGTCCAGCCGACTAATCCTGGTTAGCCAGTTCATAGGCTAACTCGAAACTGAAACCCCTATCTCCCGAGAAGTAAACAGAGATACTGCAATGATAAGATCTACACTGGGAAGAAAAATGTTGAAAATATGACGCAAGAAACATTTCAGTATAGGGGTGCATGTTAGTACATTCTAGAGAGAATAAGGATGGAAAACAAAATTCAGATTGGACTACGAAAAGAACAGGCAAACCATTCGTCATATAATAGGCTAACAAAGCTGGATAAAAGAGTGGGTAGAAGACCGCAGACACCCAAGTTTCTGGAAAGAGGGGCGGCTTAGTTGCTAAACGACTGTGATCTTGGTCGACGTAATCATGGTTATACTGATATGACTGCGATATTGCAAAGTTACTGACGCACCATGTCTAATTGTTCAGTAATGCCCGTTGGACAATTTCACATGCTACGCAGACAAAGGGACTGAGAACACTATGTCCTGTAGAAAACTGTAGGCTTCGGAAACCGTTTTTGGACGAGTTTGAGAACGTCATGGATTGTGGATTAATGAGGAAATAACCAGCAGCGCAAGCTACACATATCTGATGTATTTGGTTATATTGAGACGCTAAATTTATTTAATCCACTCTACTCAGTGAGAGTCGACTAACCGAGACCAATGAGGTGTGACCGTTTGATTTAGCGGAAGATGTCTAACTTCACTAGGAAAGTCTGCTTCTATGCACCAAATATATTAAACCACGGAAATGAGAACCTTCGTATTGTCTAATTGTTTGCCTCAAATGACCTCGTCAATGTAAGTGCTACTTTCAAGGTGAACTGTACGACAGGACATGCTACACTATGAAGACGGATCTTGAATGCCTCTTCCGCAGGATGCGTATTCATAGATTATCTCATTTAAGGTCGGGTCAGTTTGGTGTAACCGAATTTGGTCGAGAAATGTTCACCATCGGCAACGACTAAATGTATTCTGTGAACTGGATAATATTGATGATGATAATTATTCAGAACAATCTTCAGCTGAACCTTACTCACCGAAGTTGGCCTGCTTGAGTGGCGTCCTGCTCCGTACTACCCGGTAGTCAGATATATGTTCAGTTTTGTCATGTCATTAGCCCATCCGCCTAACAAACGGTGACAGTACTACTGCTATTGTTTCCCTAAGTCCCGAACGATTGAATTAACCTGTCCCATTTGTTGAATGTTGGCAACGCTGTTAACCAAGTCGTAACCATTACCCACATGGGATAGTCGTAAGGAACTGGTAAGTTTTTCCAGTCATGTTTACGGTCTGCAGACTTCATGAATTATGGACCTCATACAAAGCTATCTGGATTATTCTTACCAGGCTGGTGGGATCTGGTTAGTTTGAACTATTGTAGATTTACACAAGACAATACGGAAAGAACCTGTTGAGTCATCTCAAACTGACTGAAGATGTAACCTTGAGACATCTTTGATTGCAACGTACATGATGTGAAAGTGTCCTTCCGCGGATCAGAAGTTGTCGTCTTCCCGACAGTGACATTATTCACCCAATACAACCTCCTCTTACTAATTCAACCACCATGTCTTCTGCCTTCCATGTGCATTCGGGTGATAATTGTTTTCTGAGGCCAAGATAACTGGTAAACGTTGGCGCCTTCAATGTCCGCACTCTCTAATAAGTCGGTAAGCAAGCTGCTCTGGATGGTACTCTCTCAAGTCTGGAGCTTGATATGTGCTGCGTGTTGGAGACGCGAGTCTAATATTCTAGCATGGTTATCCATTTGAGCTCACCTCTAGGTAACTGTCGATTTAAGCACTTTCAGGGTTTCCGGCGACGCCAAAGCTGAATCTCGAGGTCAAGCTGGAGTAGGAATCGCACTGAGTTCCACAGCAGAGCAATGTTTGTTCGATTGGATCCCAGTGAACAGTCGCCGGTGCGCTGTCGGACTCAATGTACCGGTAAAAATCTGTCGACGCAAAAAAGAAAGGCGTTGTGTATTCATTATATCGGCGTACGCCCCGACGGACCCCTGTTCGGATGCTACCAAGGATACGTTCTGTGTCGCTCTCATTGACATGCTGAGACAAACTAAACACTCAGACATCATCATACTAGCGGGTGATTTCAATGCTCAGCTTGGTCGTCTTTCTTCGGATGAGAAGCGGCTGAGAGGTATGTTTGATGTCTGCGCACAACGCACCGACAATGACAAAAGACTACTATACTTATGCGCATCCCACGGTCTGTATATTTCGAGCACGGCATTCCAACACAGAAAGAAGCACTGTGTTACTTGGAGACCTCTGTGTGCTTCTCAATCGTGGGCACAGTTGGATCATATAGCAGTTAGTTACAGATGGCGCCACTCTGTTAATAACTGACCTGGACTTGGACCATGCTGTTGTGCGTGCCCGTTTTGTTTTGTCATTTGCACAGAGGGCATAAGCTCGTAAATGCAAGGTGCATAACTGGCATTTGAGCGATGGGGATGTAAAGAACGCCTATCAGGCGTTGGTGAACAAGTTGCCCAGTTCGAGTCAAATGACGGATCCTAACGAATACTGGGAACAAATCGCCGAAGCTATGAAAGCATGCTGTGAACAGGCATGTTCCGAAGGAGCTTTCCAGTTGTGACGGAAGTGGATTTCTGTCACGTCGTTAAACCTCATGAAAAAGCGTCGCTCGATCTCACCTGATTCTGTATATGATGACGACCGTCGAGAACTTAAACGCAAGCTGACTGAAAGCTTGCGCAAAGACCGTTAGCACTACTTGGTCCAACAATCGAAAGAAATGGAAAAAGCCTTTTTATCCGGGAATAGCAGAAGGCTTTTTTCTCTGATGTATGATTGTATTGGACGTCGAGTCGGTGTAAGTGAGACTATATGTGAAAAAGATGGTTCACTTATCACCAGCCAATCGCATCGACTTGACAGATGGGTTGAACATTTTGAAGAACAGTTCAGTTGGCCTCAACCAGATCATGTGGACGACGGGACCTGAATGTTCAGTTATTGCGTTCCAGACGGTCCTCCGTTGGAAGCACAATTGGTCCTGGAACTTAAGTTGTTAAAGCGTAATAAGGCTCCTGGACCAGACCTCCTCTCTCCTCTTTTCAAAGATAGTGGCAAGAGGTTAATATCAGAACTGACAAAACTCTTCAAGACGATATGGGAGACCGAAGAGGTACCTCATGATTGGTGTCTATCAACAGTCATTCCCATTTTCAAAAAGAGGGCCCGAAGTCTATGTGACAACCCCATAGCCATCAGTTTGGTGTCTGTTGCGTCCAAGTTACTCAATGGTATCATTTTACGTCGGCTCACTAAGCCCAAAGAAAGTCAGATACGCGAAGAACAGGCAGGATTCCGATACAGTCGAGGTTGATCATATTTTTACCTTGCGACAGATCTTGGAAAATCGGCACTCTTACAGACAGTGGACAATCGAGGTCTTTTTGGACCTGAAAACTGCTTTTGATTCAGTTGTTCGTAACTTTCTCTGGAGCTGCCTTCTCCACAAGGGAGTACCAGGGAAATAAGTGAATCTGTTGAGATCGCTGTATGAGAGGTTATGGGCAACTGTATCGGGCGTTAATCACTGCTGGTGGTGTTCGTCAGGGGTGTCCGATTTCCACTTCCTGTTCAATTTTTTCATGGACGATATTCTGGAAGGTGCGCTTGAGCAGTCCAGTGAGCTAGGTGTTGAGTTTTTCCTGGCGTTAGATTGACCTATCTGGAGTATGCGGACGACATTGTCTCACTTAGTCCCTCAGCCGAAGACATGCAGACCATGCTGGACAGATTGAGCGACCGAGCTGGTTTGTATGAAATGCGCTTTACACCTTCAAAGTGCAAAATACCGCTTCAAGACTGGGGCACTTCAACTCTTACTTTCTTCCTTACAGGTAATCCGCTTGAGACTGTGGACAGTTTCACATACTTGAGTAGCACTATCTCTTCAGCCTGGAATATTGCTGAAGAGATATCAGCGAGGATTGCAAAGGCACCAGCTGCCTTTGCCAAACTGCGTCATCTGTGGCGTCGAAAAGACGTCCGGTTGTCGCTGAAAGGAAGGGTATATAATGCCTGTGTGCGTTCCATTTTGCTTTATGGTTCGGAAACGTGGCCTGTTCACAAAGAAGACATCAGCAGGCTTGCTGTGTTTGACCCTCGTTGACTCCGCCAATTGGCACATACCAAGTGGACTGATCGCGTGAGCAATGTGACCATTCGCCGGCGCGCATTCCGGAACGCTCGGGATGCGCGCTCAATTAATCACGGTACACAGCTTGCGATGGTTGGGTCACGTACTCCGTATGTCATCTAATCGTTTACCGTATCTGGCATTATATACTGAGGCCACCAACAGTTGGGTAAAACCGCCTGGTGGTCAAGCAACTACGTGGTCACAAAATATGAAGACACTGACTGCTCCATTGAGCAAAGTGGGTAGGTGTCGCCTGCCTGGATGGGGTCCTCGTGATCACTCAAGCCGCTGGTTAGAGACGCTATCCGAGATGGCGGTGTGTCGCAGTCAATGGCGTACTTGTATCCATACCATTTGTAGTTCTGCTTAATCTTCTTTTAATAATTTTCATACTTCTTAGTAACGTTTTCTTTTAGGATATTCCACGTCACTGTTGAGGTGAGGGGCGGCCCGAGCCACAGTACCTTTTGGTCAGGATCATGGCTGCTATGATGACGTGAAAGTGTGAACGATGGATGGTGCATGAGTAGAGCGTCTGTCGCCCATCTTCCATAAGAATTTAGCTTGACCCCATTTGCGAGGTTGCTGTTCAGGCCCTCTGCATTGTTCACCTCTACCATGAATGGCAACGTCGAATAGACTTGCGGTTGGACTTTCAAATATGTTTCAATGCATTATTGGTAGATAACACAAACACTTCATGAAGCGTTCGCCTAAGGTCAACAGAAGTGTCGTTAATCTCAAATCAGATGAGGTCTGTCAATAAGGTTTGATCATGTCCACGAGATTATTTCCTCAGTCCCCCACTCCACGTTTTATTCAGCGACTTTTCAAGTCGAAAGCGTTAGGCACAGTGTTGGGCGACGCTACAAGCGAAATTGAAGCGCTGTGTCCAATAAATGGCATTTCGCATTCACCGTGCAATATCGTATCACAGGTTTCTACTCCACAGCACAATTATTCCGCGTGAAGCTAAAACACCCAGGTGAGACACACCCGATGCCCAAGATTATTGACGCACAGCTGAACAGTCAACATTTCGATGTTTATCTGTATGTGTGTGCACGTTGCATCAACTGATCAACAAGTCGTATGTAGTTTTCAAGGAAAAACTTTTGTAGACATTCTGTAGCCTTCATTAACTATACAGGAAGTAAGGATTATCATTTAAACATTATACTCAACAAGCGAAAGTGGTTGAGCGGTCACATATGATAATTCGGTCGTGCCTAACATGAGGTCAATGGCGTAGTGGTAAAACACGGTTGCCTCATGAACAGCATGTCCGTGGTTCAAGTCCCGGCGGTGGCGATGATATGCACTACTGACGAGCTCTAATGAGAGCGAAACTCGAGTCTAGTGCTTCTTTTCGAAAGGGGTCGACTGGACGGTCTATGGGGATGCGACAGCTGCGATCAATTGTGGTTGATGTTCAACTTGAAAAAATAAACATTATACGTCAGGCTCTGAACGTGAAATGAGAAATAACTGACATTTCTGATAGAGTATTACTCGATTAGGATAATTTCATATAATTTCAAAAGTCAACTGTATCTAATATTATCTCCTTTTAAACAGAGTAAGTAAACATTAGCAATAAATTGCCTATGTCACAATCGGTGGTTTTCAAAACAGCTGCCAAGGGGGCACTGTCTTCATTGTTGTGATGATAACTGGTTAACAACCACGTCGGTCGTTTCATTCGATGATGGCTTTTCTAGACTCAGTTTGTTTCTTAGGCTCAGGATCCATAGAATTATGCATAAGTGATACACATCACCCGAGTATATTTATTGAAATCTAGGTAACTTTCATAACCCGCTGTCACGACTTTTCCTAATCTAAATCACGAATAATCTTGCACCTCAATCTTCCAAATCATGTGACGTGCGCCCATGATAAATTACTCAACCTAGAACTCATTCAATTCCTGCTTAGTTACAAAATGTTGCTGTTCCATAAGTGGTTGATGTCGGGCTGAGTCGTCTTAATGAAGAGTAACAGAAAATTTGAAAATGAATTGAATCCGAGAAGACGTTGCAGTGTCCACCAAAATGTGACAGTTCACATCAAAACGTCATGGACATGATATTTGCTTTCTTGTTCTACCAGATGGATACTTCTGACCAGTACATGGTCCACAAAAGATGCAACCTCCAGCATTCGTGGTGTAACATTGAATCACATATCTACAATATAGCATTTTGGCTGGAGTTCAACAATTCATCATATAAGATATGCAGTCTATCCAGGGAAGATTTGTATAGCAAGGCCATAAGGGGCTGAGCGAGCTTTCATTTCAAAGGTAGGCCTAAAAAGTACAGCACATCAATTGCACGACCAAGATGGCAGATTAGCTTTGTGTTTCAAGCGAACAACCCCGATAATGAAGTACGGAGATTCTGTCCTGTTTGGAAAACTATTGGACAGTGATCCAGGTCACCGTTGATCACACTAGAACAGGTGGAGAAAGTAAATGAGTTGGAGAATCAGAATCAATGACAGCTAGATGAAAAAACGATTTGTTTGAGTAAGCGTTTCTTACAGACCGTATGGCTAAGTAAATACTGTAGACATGTTACTTCGTCTTATTTCTCAAGATATTTCAGCTCAGTGAAATTAAATTTACTTTCATTCTGGTATGTACACTGAATGCAGTCATCCGGAGCCACTTACACATAATTGTCTGACTTAATAAAGTCTTATTGGAAATTATTGGCCCCACAGATAGTTTAGGTTTAACTGAATAACTTTGGAAAACTAGTCATTCCATTACCAGTGACGTAACCAGCAGCAGCAGATTGTATAGTTATCCATTTTGAATAGACTGAGTTCTGCAAGCCAATTCACCTGACGATTGTATGGAACAGTTGTAGCAAATAATGCCATCCCACTAGTTTTATGTATACTTATCTTAAAGCGTTTGTATGTATTATGCAGCTGAGTTAAGCTAAAAAACAGCTGAACAAAATGAACCGTCAGCATGTACCGTCACGTGCACGATCTGACTGATTCTGCAAAAGTCATGCTCCTTGTCTATCTGACGTCAGCTTAGAATAAACTGACCCATCTGTCATCGTCTTCTATACGTTCATCAGTGCCAATCCTTTATATATGGGCGACACCGCAGACGGACCAGAGAAGAGTGTACAAACACTACACAACTTCGATAGTGGTCACTGGGACCAACTACTTGTAAGAACAAGTTGACAGTGTGTATTGCTGTCTGTGTGCGCTCATCGTGCTGACCGGGAGCTCAATATTTTCTGGTTATTCTCTAATCGTGTCGGTTCCAGTAATGCGACACACCTCGTTTAAATAAGTCACTGTTCCCTTCCTGCAAAAACTTAACCACCGCCTCAAGTTAAGGTTATCAATTCGAAGTACAAGCTGGTTACAACTACAATTGGTTCAACACTGGGCAGCAACTAACTCTGCTGGTTGATGTTTGCTGTCGCCACAGTGAATTAAAGTGGGCGATGTATTTGGCCTTTACAGGTTGATACTACATGCATGTGGGATGTATCAAAAACAGTCCGCTGCTCTCAAAAATTTGTCGTGCTTTTAGGTAGATGACGTTTGAACTCGTTTTTATGTATAAAGTATATTTACACTTCCGATGTACAAAAAAAGATAGGAATAGTCAACTCAATAGTTTCGAATAAGGCAGTGACAAAATCGTTGACCACATCTTTCGTAATCCGTTGGAGACACCGTCAACCTACAAATCAGCATGGTAAGTGTTTTGTTAAGTGAAACTTTTCAACCGTACACTACACAAGAAAACATAACCACCTAGAGAAAAGTGCGCTGTTTCAAATGTAATCGTCTGCGTAACGAGGTAAAAATGCTAATTAGTTGCTATATGCGTAAAAGCACATTCAAGTCGAGTATATCGGTAAACGTTGCCTTAAATCACGATGTTATCCGGTCCTGCAAACGAATCTTTTTAATTGGCGATCCAGGGACAGATCGGTCGAAAGGTTACTGTCCAAAAAGCAAGAGTCCCAGCAATCGTCCATATTGTTTACATTGCTGTCTGAACAACAACATGTCGACCAATTTGCCTCTTAATCGTGAATTACAAACCTACATGACCAAGGTTGGTAAACTTTTTCGACGCATTGAAAGGTGCGGTTGGAGGGATCTCACCATAAAAATGAAGTTGCTTGTACATAGGGCGATGGCGCTGCCGACACTAATGTGTGGCTGTGAACATTAGACACTATATCAGTGATGCGCATGATATCTGAACCATTTTCGTCTACAAACAGCATCTTTGGTACTCGGTGGTCCGATAAAATCCCGGACACCCAGGTACCCTAACAGGCATAAAAAGGGAGAATTGTGATCATTGTGATACCTAATCAACGTTACCGCGTAGGATACGAACTTAGAAAGGATTACCGACGAACAAGCGTTTCTAATAGAAAATTTAACTCCACTCCTCACACCCTGTCGTCCATTTTATGTTGCCATACACTTTTTTGAGTTGTTTACAACTTGGCCCACCGCCTTGATAAACAAACTGGCCCAGCCGTGCTCACAAAGCGTTAATCCACACACATCCCAATCTGAGGTCTTTGAAGTTTACACTAAATAAAGTGAGTATATTTGTAGCTATGTGGAACGACAAACGGCTCATTACTAGTCGTTCAAAGGAACATGGGTGCTCAAATTCAATCACTGTGGTAACATAAGTTTGAAACCGTAGTCACCACTTATATATGTATGGATGACCATTTCATCACAAACAGTACCCATAAAAGCGACCGTCTATTTCACCAGAACTTAGATACCAAGCACAAATGTTGCCTTCCCGATTCCTGTTCTGACAAGTTCTACCTTATAGAGTCAAACAAAGAAAAATACGATCTTACTGATTGTTTTGGGAGTAAACACCACAAAAGGTTAAACATCTACAATAGTAGGCGGCTCTAAGACATACTATGTGCAGTGACTAATATAAGTTCGTCGTACAGTAAATAAAACTGCAAATGGACATCAACGGATTAGAGTCTTTCACACTCAGGTAGGCTTGCCAAACCAAGCCCTTCTGACTGTTTCATTCCCGTACGTATTGGGGCAGACAGAGTTTATAGCCTTTCCCTATTGGGAGCCGGTCTATAGTCGCATAATGTTACCCAGTTGACCACTGAATGTTCCCCAATTATCCAGTATGAGGGTTTAGATAAACTTGCCTATGAGTTAGGTTTAGATGGTCTAGTCGTCTCTGGAGGAAAACTACTGACTGACCTGTTGAATCCGGTCGATAATCGCAGGATAAAGAATGCCCAAGTAAATCGAAACCTGCAGTTAATTATAAGTGGTACACAATTTGTTCACAATATGTAAACGCAGAATGGACAGAATGATTAACAGTTCAGCTACCACGTTCAAACCACAAAGGCCGTTTATGCACACGCACACTTGAAGACAAGGTGCAGCAAGTTGCTGGCCAGTTGCTCGATGTTAACTACTCCACATCATTTATTCTGTTGAACAGTGCAGTTCCCTGAATATGACTGACAGTGCATTGGACCGCACCAACTAACGTGCATATTGCAGTCGACGTCCGATCAGAATATAATTAGGGTTGAAGTTGGTCACGCACATATGGTTTATATTAGGGAGGTATGCGGACTAGATTGGTATCACGGTAAACGATCGCAAAACAATGTAAATACATGGAAAATCAGCAAACTGGACAAGGAGACAAACTTACTCATCTGGATGCTGCGCTGCATTCTTGGTCAAAAGAGGAATGTTGAGCCATCAGACGCCGTTTGCGGCGCTCATCTTTACATTTTTGGGCCATTCTTGCTCGTACTTTGGTTGAAGGGACACCAAACTGTTGGCAGATGGTGCCTGAAGTAAGGAAAGAATTGTCATATGCCCAAATGTTAGACAGTGATTATCACCGGAATGTTGTGTAAATTTATGACCTGATGTACAAAGAAAAACAAGATGAGGTGCTCCATTACACTTTATAGTATGTTGTCACTGAAATTTGTGACTAACATGCGAAGTTATATCACCACGTGTGTTTACCCCCTCCATTCTACAGTACCAACCAAACCATAGGAAACAGCCCAATATGTGTGTTGTTACCAAAAGACTACTGACACCATAGATTGGTTTATTGCAAAATGTGTCACACACACACACACTGTACAGAATTAAAGTACCACGAAGCAACAATCATGCGCACACGGATTGTCCACGTCAGTATCCAGGTGAACGGAAACCGACTTGACTGTACTTACGGTCCATGGATTTCCGAGTTTAGTACGGTCGGATGTTTGGCCTCGTGCGAATCAGCTGAATACAAATTAATATCCACGTACTCACTTAAACTACTCATTAATATTACGAGTAGCCTATTGCATACTATGCATTAATCTCACCTCATTAGACAGCGTGTCTGTTACAACGCATTACCACAGCGTTCTTCCTAGTACGGTGCTTGACGGAACCGTAGACCCGGTAACAAGATCCGGAGTTCAGTCCAAAGGGCTTACCCAACGGTCACTCCTCCTAATCGAATCGAGTGAGCGAACGGGCGCAACATACCGCTGAAACCACAGCCAGATTAGCCGGCTGTAGGTAGGATGGGATTGTACGCGCATTTTCAGTTGTCGCTCGGCCCCACCACCTCAGTGCTTTGTCCATGTGACTAATTACACACACGTCCCTGTAACCGATTCGGCGCTTGAAACGCAATGCTGGATTGTGAATCAGCATGCGTCGATGAGTATAAATGGACGGAGTAAAAATACGTTATTCACTTAACGGTCGATCAAAGCGCCATCACCTTGAATGTTTAGAGTTACTGCTGTACCACCCGATTTTGTACGTTAAGATTGTCACATATCAAATAACCTTTCATAACCAAAACGATTGCTAAATGTTGTTCATGGATGAACTTGCATGTTGAGCTCGATAGAGCTATTCCGTATCCAGTTACTTGCTCACTGCTTAAATGAGAAGTAATCAGCAAGAGTTGCAGATTGTGTGAATGAGGAAACATCAACAATAAAAAGCCGCTTTATATACTCTGGAGCAGCGAATATTCCGTTAGCGTTAAGGCAACCAGCTGAGAGTCAGAATAGTGTAATTTTCATGTCATGTCGGATGTAGCTAATCAACTACTGTCCCTGTGTAGTATTCGTGTTCAACTGACAGCAGAACGATTAGGGTTTACACAATGAGCGGGATAGTGTGCAGTGCCCGGTTCCCCTGATTACTTGTGAACGTAACATCACTCTCGGACTTACTACGCATTTGCGTACACGCATCGGTTGCGAATCCGCTCATCCAAATTGAACAGGTACGTTTACTACGATTTACGTCACTTATATTACTCTCGCTGAATATCGTTCATTCGTCCAGTCACTAGTTATCAATCAACCCCGTATATGATACCAGTTAACTCACTTGAGTCAGTACAACTACACCATGCCTATTACGCTGACTGGTTAAACGAAAACAGTGGGTGATCGGCTGGAATGCCGAAATAGTGCTGGGCTACAACGATTCAACTTTAGAAGGCTGAATGGTGAGATTGTAGAAATTCCGACATGAACTGCTTGATTATCACCTGAATTATGCAAACGGGGTTTCGCGATCACATCGCCAATGATTCTAGCTACAATGACTCACTGCCAAAACATCTGCTCGCAACATTGCCTTATATGTATTACTGGATAGTCCAATAGGAGAAGGAGGTACCAGTCAACTAATACGGGCGTTCAGATCATTTCATGAAATTCACGAATTATCTTTTCCTGCTCAGTCGCTCGATCCTAATCTTGTACACAGTGACATAATAGTGCTGTGTTTAGCGGGGCTTCATCTGAAATTTTTCACCTCCAGGACATGGGAACAGATAAAACATGAACACTGCGAAACTGTTCACGCGCATAACACGAAACGTCGGTGCGTTAATCTCTGATGGATGCGGATGAACTCGGCATTACTATGTACAAGAAACACTGATCTTCTCAAGACAAATTCATACTTACTGCTTTGTTAGTTTCAATGCCCACTTGTATATCGTACTCAAGATTGGTTGTACCATCAGGAGATGTAGCGCCTTGCAACCAATTAGTCTAAGAATCATGGATATTCAGCAAGAGTCCACCAACATGAGTTGAAGACAAATGTGATGCCCTCGTCACATCTGGTCATCGCCGATCATGCGATGTAAACTGGAACTGTGCACGTCTGATCCGTACAGACTGAGTGCTCCAAACCACTCAGTCCAACTATCCGCTCGTATGGAAATATATTATCACAAAGAGGTGTTGACTCGGCAATCAGTAATTAGAACTTGGTATGTTTTGCTGTTTACTGCCAAAGAACCAGCAACAAAAGCGCAATTTCAATTACGTATTTCAATCAAACGCTCAAATTCGTCGCAGAGGTCAACATCATTTGTGATTTTGCGAGACTTATTTTACACCCAAAGTCGCCTGTATGAGGAGTGCACGCGGAAGGTATGACCTGTGAAGAAAGGACCAGCCGGATGCAAATGATCATATGATTCACCTCAGTTAGTTGTCATTAATGGAGTCGCTAATAAAGAGTACCACACCTATACAATACAAACGCGTACTTACCAACAATAAAATTGACTCTATCCCAAGGCAGTCTATCACGCGGCTCAGTACTGCTGCGACCTAACACAGTAGAATTAGCCATTTGATCCGGATCAAACAGAGCTGACATCATCGCACAAGTGGCTCTGGTCCATTCGCTGGCTGTTTGATAAAGGGACCAGTGTCGACTCATTGTAATATTTGGGTTCGAAAAAATCTCCTGCCTCACTCGAACCAATTCATTCCAGTCAATTTCCCCTGGCAAATCTTCGGACATGTTCAACTCAAAATTGTCGGCACCAATAAATGCCGGTTGCGGTGGCGTATCTTCCAATCCGATTTCATATTTCAATGGCGCAACCGTAGTTGATAGGCCACCAAATGACTCACTATCTATTGAAATCTCGGAAATGGGATCTTCCTTTCTGAGAGTTGTGTGAGAATTGTTCAGTAAAACAAAACCGCCGTTATGACCGAGGGTTACGTCACTATTTTTGTTTCCACCTTCCTCCGATTGGGCGTCGTTAACAGCGGTGGGAATGCCATCCTTGGCTGTTCTCAAACGGAGGACGTCAACTGTTTTGGAACGTTTCGAATTGGAAGCGTAGACGTTAACGGATCTGGTATCTGTGGCTATTGGTACAAAAAGAAGTGATTGTATTTTGGGAGGGCGACTGAACAAATGTAAAGAGCTAAAATGGAGCAGGAATTACATGAATCACTAATGAGTAAGTTAAATAATGGCAAGAGTAAACGGGATTACATCAAGAGTCAAACATTTGTCATTCTCGTTGCGGCATCACAGCCAACCAGTACAGATGGTGTGTTGCCTCTGTGCATTGCATCCACAGAAATATACTTTGTCTTCGTCAGTGGGTCAGGCCTTTTCGATCACATGAGAAGTCCGCTCGGTCACCTAACACGTAAGATACGCCAAATACCCCGAAGTCAATAACGCGCAGCTTTGGCGGCGGCAGGGTGCATTAGCAAGATTCATCGGTCAGTTGTTGGTATGTCGAGCAAAAAACCAAAGTCGTGATCCTGTTTGTATATGGAAGCAAGTCGAGTTACAGCGTAGTAGAAGACACGAGGACTTAACAATCCACAAAACACAAATAACAACCATTTCGCTCTCGAACTGTTACTCTCCAAAATCATCACGTGACACGATGTTTAATGATGAGGTTTATTTCCGCGCCCGTCTAACCAGATAGTAGACGCAACACTCATGATCGGATGACAGACAAGCCCATTGTGTACGACGTTCGAAAACAGTCTAGGTAACCGTGTGGAATATCAATAGTGAGTCGATGTGTACTCGCCAGGTGAACTTTGCTCACTGGTGTCGTTTTCACCCTCGTCACTCTCTTCGACCAGTTTGACATAAATGAGGCGGTCGGTGCCGTCGTTCCGTTGGCGTAGTCAATCGATTGCTCACTAATGCACAACATTAGGGTGATTTTTCATTATGTGACAAATAATCAGCCGTACACTGACAGGACCAACCTTCCCAGTTGTAAATTGCATCCAAAACTCGGAGTCGTGTTAGTAACTCTTCGAAATTAATGGTTTGTCTCAGAGGAGACCACGTTATACTGTTACTAGTAATCCAAATTGCATACTACTAAGTATCCGCTTGTGTTGCAAGCTGTTATCTCGTTGTTTTAATCTGCTTTGTTTTATTTTATTTTTAAACGCATCAACAATAATAACCGATTGATTTAAATTGGGTAGGCATTTGGTGAAAGTTCCTTTAGTTCGACCATTTTTTCTCTTTTGACTTATCGATGAGAAAAACAACCCAAGTGAGCGTAACTCAACCGGAAAGCGCTTATTCGCACTGTGAATGCAAAGTGTGGAAACAATAACTTCAGTCTGGCAACCTTATCCTCATTTCTGTCGTAAGGATGCAGAATATCAATTTCCTTCCGAATAGAAAAGACAAAAGGTCTGTCCGCCATTCGAAAATAGACGTTGCGCTAGCTGCATATCGATTGTTTGGGAAGGCAATATTTAACAAACAACCGTAGGTAGCAACGGTTCTTTCTACGAAATTTGCTCCATGAACGCTTTCTGTATTATGCACAAACGTGTAGCAGAAAGCTTCCGGAGTATCCACCACTCTACGGTACTTCGTAATAGATTCAAAATGTCCGGTAATACAGTGTTTTAACAACCATTTGCATTAACAACCGACAACGATGATTGAATCTGTTCATTGTAGTCATCGCATGACATTCTTGGCACATCGCACGCGTCCCATGAGGTGGATTGTCTGTCAGCTGCACTCCTAAATGTCATATTGAAGGTTAAAGTAACCAACAATAAGCGGAAAACATAACATTGCGAGAAGAGAATCGCATTCGAAAAGACTGTCTGCAATGTAAGAGGTGAAAAATCCTAACACCTGTAATGTTTCAACTGATACACTATTTTGACAAGTAATGAACAGTGGTTTTGATCACCGAATATCAACATCAACTGCGCATGTCGATTATCTATGTATTTTACAGAAAGCATTAGACAGTAGCTGCAGGCCAATTTGGACGGTTACCAAAATCATTGGGTTCGATGAAAACCGTTCGTGCGGCAATCCAGTTTAACTAGGCACATCAATTACGAGCTTCAAGGACTTTGGTCCTCGACGGGTATGTATATATGTACAAAAATTAAAGACTGGTTGAGTGTCTTGGAATGGTAACTACTCAGTCGCACGATGTCCACAAAGCGTACGTAGGGCCAAGAGCATACTCCGTCAAATCGACACACCGAAACAAGAAACAGACATGACGGATGTAACTGACAACTCACCCAGAATGTCTCAACGTTCACTCAGAGTAGCATGTTCGAGTCATCAAAAAGGTGTAACAGGCCACGCCCCAATCCAAGTCATATATTACGCATTTCAGCTAGTATAAAGAATGTCTCCATTTCTGACAATTCATAAGTTTGTCGAGCAGCGATGAATACGAGGTGCAATTAATGTCTATAGGTGGCCTGCTGGTGGGTTTGCGGATAACACGTTCGGAGGATCATAGCAGTTTCGCACGCACCGTAGAAACAGGCGACCCAAAATAATCATCGGTAAAGAAGAAATATCTTTTGGAACCAAGGAAACAGAATCTCTTTGAATCCGGTCATACTCTGATCTATTGTGATAACTTTTGACCATTCTTAAACACTGTGTGGAGAAAAACATGGACATTCTACCCAGACATCTTGTACACGTATACCTACTTACGAAAATGCACAGGAAAGCGAGAATGATTTGGACAATGAGGTGCCGTGTTCGTTGAACACGATTAATTCGGACAGATGAGTCGTGATGAAAGACAGTGTATAAAGGTCAGGCGGTCTTGCAACAACGATTCGGTCTACAAGGGTATGAGCGCACACGTTTCAAAGAGCGTCCGAGATCCAACCGTCTGGTCGTATTCGGAATGTCATTTTATGCGTGGATGATGGGCTACCTATGACAGTTTGAATTGACTTTGAAGGTAATCATGGTCACCGATCGTTTGCATTTCATAGCTATGTTTTCTCTTTAGAGTGAAGAATGAAGAGGGACATTTTGATTCTCCGTGTGCACTGTGCGTGGACTATGGATTAGTTGTATCTTGGGATTCAGCGGGTGGGGTTGATAGCAAATTGCTGCGAGCGTGCGGCTAGACACAATCGAACGTGAAATGGTCCGTGACCAAGAACAGGTTTAACGGCATTCTTAGGATATCAGACGGCTAGCAGTTAGACCCACGGCATGATTTTGTCAAAACATGTCATAACATCTTTTTCATCAAACTGGTTAAGGCGAATACACCTCACAACACTAAAACTTACTTCACATCCGTTTATTCGGAATGAGATAACAAAAGTAGTTTCTGACAAAGTCATGAGACCCATAGACGATATGTATTATTGCACATACATCTGTGACTCACTTACAGCTTGGTTGTTTGTTTGCTAGATGTAGGCGCCTTGATGTTGTATGTTTGAATGTAGACAGGGTTTGTTTCTTCGTCTTCATGGTTGTGTGGCAGTTAAGCATCAGTGTGAACCACTGATGTATTGCTGTCTATGATGATGATGATGAAGTTGGAGAGACCAACAGGCGAGATAAGTACATACAACCTGAGGAGCTTTTCGACACAGTCAGTTAAGTATATTATAGACGGACAGCCAATCCCGGGATAGGTAAGTATTCATTTTAGTCTTAAAGAGAAACAACCAGCGAAAGTAAGTTACCTTAACAGCACTAATCGCGAGATGCAACTTTAACAAAGTACCATAATTATTTACATGCGAAAGTGGTTGAGCGTTTGGCTAGAACAATTCTGCCACGCCTAAGGTGAGGTCACCGGCTTAGTGGTCAAAACGTTTATCTAGTGAAAGTGTGGTAGGACTTTCAATCACGAATGTTTTGTTTCAACTCTATGATACTGATCAACCGAATTGTGATCCGCACTCTGACACATAGAGCTCAGTTTAAATTCTGACGATAGTTCATCACATGATACATACACAGTAACTCAGCCTAAATGACGTACGTCGATTAATAGGGTGTGCTGGATAATTAATCGTTCCATGGCTATTGCATTAGCGCACATTATGTCTGATTAGGAGTAAAAGCAACAAACCATCGGTAAGGTTTTGTTGGACGACCGAAACACTGAAAGGTAAACATTTTAGAGAGAACTAGGAGAAAGACAAAAAAGAATCACCGCTGAAAGAAACTAATGACAATTGCATTGATCGGTCATTTCAGACCTCTTTCCAACAGTCAACGTTTTTGAACTTCGTTGTTCTTCAGGTTATAACGAATTCCAAGTGGTGACGTCCAGTTTTGATATGGAGTGACAACAACTGTTGGGGACAATACGACGTTGTGATTGGACATTTGAACAATGGTCCAGAGTAAGCTGACAAACGATCATCATTTATATTAGTTTGATCGCGTAGCTCAACTGGTAGAGCACTTGCCATCTCTGGGCCTACTGTTCCTGCCGCTGGTTTGAATTCAAAGTTAGATTTTTCGCAAATTGAATCTCCTCCGCATTAGTTTAGAAGCAGAAGGAGACTCAAACTGAGACCGGGTAACATGTGCGGAAATGACTGACGAATGAAACCGACTGAGTGATATGCAGCCATCAAGAAATTCTGCACATTGAATGATAGTGGGCAACCATGACGGTATTAAATCCATATGCTTGAGCTATTATCCAATGCTGTTGTTTCACACAATTTGCGATGCAAAACTCTTAGTGCTGAGTGGTCAATAACTGACGGTATACATTCAAAAATCACAGACGGTTAATCTTACACTATTGTGGGTTATATTCGGCGGAATACTCAGGTTCCAAATTTACCTTTTTTTTCAAGAATGCTTTTAACACGTTTATAACAGGGTTAGAATCAATTAATTTATCTAGTAATTTGACATACAAATTGTACTTCTTACTATACTGAACAAATACATGACTTAATGCTTACAAAATTTGCATCCAAGAAAATCAAGCTGAAAATGACTAGAACAAAACTCACTCAGTAAAATGTAGAAAACCACTTTAACATAAAGTGGCAACTTACGGGATTACAGATTTTAAATCAACATTGATTACAAGTCACTTTCCAAAGCAATCACTTTTATACTGTAGGACAACAATAATCATAAAAATGTACACAAATTTCTGTAGATACGGTACTGTACCGATTGAAGCCGATGACAACTGTACACATATTGTAAACATGCATGCTGTCAAACAAATCAACAACAAAAATGTCACGTGAACAGGAGGTCAGTGTTCAATAAGAAAAGGAATTGAAGCAGATTGAGCTGATCAATAAACAAACCACCGAAACGAGAACACTAGCACCACACAAATTTGGGTCACTCACCTACAGTCAAATCAGTTGACGGGCTTCTTGGATGCCTGTCATTTTTACCAGGTAATGGTTCACACGCTTTCGCAGGGCTGCACTTGCGTTTTCGACGCCGAACCCCAATAACGCCAGATGCGCTGTGTGTACCTGAAACATCTGAAGTTTCAAGAGCTGTCAGATATATGTGATCCATTTGACGTTTTGAGACTGTAAATGGTGAACTGAAGCTTAAGTTAAGTGTGATAATGAGCAATAGAACAACAAAACTTGGCTACCGTTTTAAAATAGTTTATGCAATGTACAAGAGATTCGCCGAAGGGTTGGACGTCTTTGTTGGGGGTGTAAGAGGTTGTGTTGGATTTTCATTGTGGTCCAGTATTTAATTTTTTTAACGGGATAGCATCAATACGTGTTTGAAATCAGCTTTGGCAGTCAGTTCAACTTTTCAGCGAATCGCTTTCGAAAAGAAACGTCACACTCGAGTTATGCTTTGTTGGAACTCACCAGTAATGCATACCCTCGTTAAGGTTAGAATTGGAGGTCCTGCCCATGTTCTTGTGAAGTCGCCATGTGGACCAATGCGCTATTGATCGAATTATCATGACTAACTGCTTAATCATATTAAGTAGTGATCAACTTTCAAGCTGTCTGATCGTCTAGAGAAAAAACTTAACCCAGTCCGATAATCTGAAGATCAGGAGTGGGCTGATGTGTCTGTAGGAATGTGAAGACGGCGATCAAATAAGAGCGGTATTCAATCAATGTACAAATGAGGTTGTCTCACAAAGAGACCCGAGAATAACAGTAAAAGACTGACAAGCGAGCCATCATTGAGCAGGTTGCCTGAATCAGTGACCCAGGGCGATTGCATTTTGTCTGTATCATCCTCCAGTGATGGAGATAAGTAGCAGTTGCGAGCCAGTGTATTAACGTGTTTTATGAGACCTCAATGATTATGTGCCACTTTCATGACGAGAGCAGAAATTGGCTGTGACGGTCGTGCCAAGCCCACTAGGTGACTAACTAAGTTGTAAACATCAGCTTTGTGTGCATGCAGCGGTGTCATTTTAGTGGCAGTTTAAATACACTGATAGTTGCACCTTAGAGATGACTTGTGCAACACACACTAGTTGTTAAGCCCTACCTCGATTAAATCATAACGAGTTAAAACCAAGAGTTATCGGCTTAGCAACGTTTCGACCTTCTCGGGGGGTCTTTTCAGACGATTTAAATCAAAAAAATTACATTGTACAAGCTTCAAACTATGCAGTCACTAAATGGCACGTGTTTGTGTGTTTGACGTGCAGTGTGTCGACAGGCTATCAGTAGGATGCATGGGTTTACGGTTCACCTGAGGTCACCAGATGACGATCTCAGGCGCGAATAGGGATAGGTAGTTCTTGTGTGTGTGTGTGTGTGTGTGTAGACTGTTTGGGATAGGGGTGGGTGACAGGAATGCCGCAAACCTTTCCTACGTGTTGCCACTGCTTTTCATCCAGTAAATCAGGCGATACAACTGCCAATCACAAGCCATTGGTTCGATTCACCGTCTGTGGTGTATTAACGATTGTTGTGGCTTAACCAAGGGGCTACTTAATAATGAGCACCAGCAAAGCGCACAGGATGTTTTCCCATATCCGTTATGTTTACGGTTCACACTAGTGTTTTTCGTACTCTAGAGGAAGGGTTCCCTAATAGTTTTCAAACATTATGCGTGCATGCACCACGTAAATATCGGATGAAACTGAGCAGAAGTAACGATTTGCAATGGTTTGAACCAAAGTCGCCCGAGTCAACGCAGGTTAAGTATGCAGTATTTTATGCAATAAAGTGCCTGCGACTTGGTTACAACAATCGTAGTCAAAATGGACGGGATGGTTTCAATACTCAGTTCGTACCGATCAGGTATGCACGGGGAGATAACAAGGCTCAGTCGCTGCGTACCAGACAGAAGTGCACAGTTCCTTAGTGAACTGCTTACTCTAGAAGTTCCCTGAGTGACCTTTTTCGTTTAACTTCCCGAAATGAAATCCAGATTCATTTTCGAAAAAAATCTTAAATGCGAATGGGTTGTTAAAACTGTGAAAGCAATTATATTGACCGTAGAGAATAAATTTGTGCGACAATTATCACAACCGTCATCATAACTAGAGAGGAATACATAAACCTTCCTTTTTGCAGAATAAAAGTTGCAATTTTCACTTGTTTATTTTCTTTACAAATGTCAATGGCTAGAGTTAGCATTTCAGTTGACAGGAAAGTGAATGCAATCATTGATGGTAACGTGATGGTTCTTAATTCAAAAATTTCTTTAATAAACCCTATCGGACTTTTGCCATCTCTTTAGGCTGTTTTGTTGATGGTCGACTATTAGATGCTACTGACAACTTTGGCTCACAGTCATCAATCATGTAATGTTTAAGGTTCACGTAGCTAAAACGTTGCTCCCTTTCGATCTGCTTGATACAATCCAGTTTGTCATTAGATCCGACACGTCGATTTTGAGTATTAAATTCAAATCTCTGAAGGACAGAATGAAGGTCACACGGCATTGTCCACGACAGCTATCAGGACTGTAGAACCAAGAAGATCGTGTGACACTGAGTTTACAAGCGAAGTCAAGCTCACAATATCCCATGCCATTTTAAAAATCTTTCACTAAAACACTTGCTTATCATTGAAGATCAGTTCCAAATGCACCAAAACACAACCATGGTGATATACTGTTCGAGCTTCTGATGGCGGACTGAATTCTAGATATTTTACGCCAGCTTATGCATTAACGCCTCGTTCATTTTGGCTTTTTCCTACAAAAACAGCATCGATAACTACAGTGTTTCTCGAACTGCACCAAATAAATGAATGATGTACTGCATCATTCACGTTCGGAAACCGTATAACACCATTTGATCTAACCAGTGAAGGTGAAAAAGACTGCAACATATCACCGCTTTTGATGAGTTCTTTAATGGTTGTCCGCAGAACCAGGAAACAGCTCACTAATTCTGTCTTACTTAAAGTGGTAAGATTTCTAACATACGCAGTTTTGGAGCTTTCGTTAAGATATCAGCAGCTCGCACTCACGCATAAGTTGAAGACTCATAGTGGGGACGTAGCGTGGGCCTACCGAGAAGGATGTCTGTAGGACGCGAGTAATTCAGCTCCCTTCAGCATATCATGGATTGATAATGGTGTGCAGAAGTAATAGATCACCGGTTTTGTCGCGTTAGTAACACGTTCACAAAATGAAACCGGTACGGTTGCAATACAAAGAGACAGGGTGCTCTAAGATCACTCACATCCGGTCTTTTCAAGGATTGGCTGACCGAGCAGTCCCATCAGGAAACGTCTGTAAGTGGACATGGCAATCGTTTAAAAACCTGTGTTGCAACATATTTGTAGGCATGGCTGACACTGGGGCACTGTGTGCGTGTGTGGATTTGTAATCACATTTGGAACAGTCTTGTTGTGTCGCATAGAAATGTGGTTAGATATTACATGATCAATGCATAAAAGTAGATCATTGTGAACACAGCAGTACTATCTGTCAATGGCTCAAGTTCATCATCATTGGCATTTTTAACTTTGAGATGTATGCTTGGGTTCCATGGTTAGGAAAGCCACTTGCCTTGATACTGACCAATGAAAGGAAGGAGTAGTATATGAGTACCAATATATGGAATGAAAAAATGGAGAAATAAAAAAGCAAAAACAATGAAACTTCAAGAGAAAGAAGAAAAGCCAGCAAACTTGCAGATAAATGCTCGCTGCTGACATGTTAGAAAGTGTTTCCGACCGGCAATGCGGTTGGTCGTGAACTCCCAAACTTGCTAAACAGAAGAGTTGTCTGGACGTCTTGTGGATTCTACTAATCATCAGCAATTAAAGTGAACAGTGCGTTGTGAGACAGATGCTCCATTGACCTAAGGAGTACGTGAATCAGTCCGTCAAAACAGTGCATTTTCATTATCACCTATTTAGGTCACGACCGTGAACATTTCCAAAATATGTTTCGACGGACTATCACGTTGCTCACGCAATCAGCCCAGTTATCAATGGCTAACTAGAAGAGAAGACCGTGGTCGAATTCTGATAGTTTAGATGCATCTTTTGTCCGAACAGGCATGGTCTCTGAAGCACTATGCGAAAGTGAACGTTAACGTGCACTGTAAATCTTGCCTTTGATTGTCAACTAAACGTTTTTGCGAATTCATTAGGGAAGAAGATTAGCAAAGGCACTAACTGCTCTTGTTACTCTTAAGGATATCTCGTCAGCAGTACTACAAGCTACTAAGGTAGCACTAGCCAGATAGGTAATGTGGTTAATTGAATCAAACTTTAAATACAGATACACTATCACTGTTGGCTGAGAAAAGAAGTGCTGATGTTCCAGTGTTTATCGTAAGAAGAAGGTATGGTGTATCTACCTGAGACCAAACCAAAAACATGCCTGGTTCACCTTTCCTGGTTCTCTATGTAGTTCAGAAGTCATCTGATTATGAAACATGTGAGCATCTTGGATGCGACAGTTAAATAGCTAATTTCTCTTTGGTTGTCACGGTACGTCCTGAGATCTTTTCTTTAAAATGGTAATGTCTATTGATAAGCAGATCTTTAGTCCCACAAATGAGAGGAATGTACTCAATACAGATAACTGTTACAAATTATTTTTAAAAAGATTTGGAGAAAGAAGGTGCAGACTTCGGGTTTTATCAAGTCTTGATCATTTAAGCCCCGAACTCATTTCGGTTTCCCCTCAAGGATAGCTAGGAATGCCATAAATAACCACACAATCTCTGTCGTCCCCAGCTGAATAAGCTAGCTCAGACCAATAGAGCTGTTTCTGTAAGTGCTCAACCCATCGGTCAACTTCTGCGACAAACTGTCAATTCATTACCTATCACAAATACTTCTGAATCTGCAAAACTTCTCTCCTGAAGTATATCGGCTACTTCTCTGGAACAGACTTCTTCGTGAAGCTCGCATAACAGTCAACTTTTCCACCTAGAGGTTGCTGGCATCATTCCTTTGTTGTTGATTTAATCATCACTGTTGTTTAATAGACATTTCATGTGCCTTA
Source organism: Paragonimus skrjabini miyazakii (assembly GCA_014338405.1). Taxonomy (NCBI): domain Eukaryota; kingdom Metazoa; phylum Platyhelminthes; class Trematoda; order Plagiorchiida; family Troglotrematidae; genus Paragonimus; species Paragonimus skrjabini miyazakii. The sequence goes on along the minus strand of JTDE01020778.1, from coordinate 28,505 downwards.
ATCGTTCAGCTTTAAATGAATTGTTTGTTTGTGAGCAAATTACTCGCTGATTAAACCGGGCATGAACAATGACATAACTTGTGTCAAGGCGGTTACACTTAAGTGAACGACAATCTTTAATGAGGTAACGTCATTGACAATTCATCTGTTTGTTTATTGAATTACTCAAAATGGTCTTTGCGTAACGCATTGATGTCAATGCAAAGTCCGCTAGATGTGCATACTTGCAATAGCCGATTGCCATTATTACTGCAGAGCTCCTGGATATCAACCATATCACCTAGCTACTCCTTCTGTGCAATGAGACGACTAAGATATGCGTTCGTATAATTAGCAGGTACAGTGATAACTGAGTATTTAGTTTGTTTCAGAAAATCAGGGAAATCGCTGAAGACGCTTTTCACAGCATTTGGACTATTGACTGTGGAAACATATGCAGATCTAAAAAGAAACAATCTTTCTGATCCGTGTCGATCGACTTCGACTAAAGTGCTGAGTTTGACGGCGCACAATCGACTATTCACTAGGATCTGCTTGAATAAGCTCTGCTCAGCTCTACAGCTCAATGCACACTTCAATCTAGCTTGACCGTAAGATTCGGCTTCATCCGGAGCCTAAGGGAAAACCTCTGATCTGTAGCACAATTAAAGTAGGAATTCAGGTAAAGGACAACGCTGGGAGCAAAAATGCGCGTTTTGGAGACAGCATTTACTCAGTTCCAGACTGAAGAGAGTGCTCGCTATAGCGGCTTATTGACATACCTATTGGACAGCGCGAACATTCAAAGCGTCATTGGTATTGACTAGAGGAGAAAACATTCAGGAGCAGAGGAGAAAGGAAGTAGACATGAGTTATCTGGACTGGTAGGACAATAATAAGGTCGGGTACTCTGCGGTCGTCCATACACAGGATTCGCACTCCGAATCTCTGACTCAAAAAACTGACTTTCGAGGTTGCAGGGTATATGGTCTTCCAAGATGGTCCTACTCGGAGCTAATGACTCAGGTATGTAACTCACTTGGCACTGATAGGCTTTGCGTAGCCCGAGGGCATTGGGTGTACCGGAAGTAAAATCAAGCATGTGTATTAAGCCAAACGTGCTTCGATCGTACTGGATAATACATCACTGGTTCTGATCAACCGCTGGACGACCGGAACCCTCTCTTGTTTGAGCGTATATTTTCTAGGTCACTTCCTTCTTAATCGGCAGAAATCATTGTCGCAACTATGAAAACAGTTCTGCTGTATGTTCATTGGAAAGTGCCTCACTACTTAAGCAATCCAGTTAGGTCAGTAACACGACATATATCCAGAAATGTGTAACCACTCGTGTGACTGTCTCCCTTTGGCCTGTCTGACGTGGGTTTTCCTAGCAGGAGCAACGCCATAGTTACCACAGTTCTCCGGATCGATGCTGTACACACGCTTGACCAGCACGTCAAGGTAGCAGACTGAGAGAACGATAAGGTACCTCCGCTTCTCACCCATGACCTCACTCTGTCAATGTTGTCCTACTCGTTTAATCCATTCAATAAACGATAAGCGACAGTGCAGAAATCCTGTGTAACATTAAGTTGACATTGAGACACGACAAAATGGTATCAGAAACCACGATGGTCATATCCAGAAATCCCAATCTGGAATGTGTTTATTTGCCGATTCAGAAGACGTAAGTCCGGTAAGGTGATCAAAAAGACCGGGAAATCTGTAACTTTTAGAAAATAGAAGGCTGGCGAAAGCAGCGTTTGGTACGATAAGAAAAAAGCGGGAAAGCCAGTGAAAGTTATATTTTGGAAGAATTATCATAACTTAGAAAATTTCAGCCATACAACTGATCACGTGACGAGTGTAAGCAGATCGAATTACGAAGTTTCGAGAGGATGAGCCGTGTTCATTTCATTTACGGCTCGAGCTGGCAAGCCAGTGTTACTATAACACTCTTTTGTTCGAGTCTGTTCACAGCATCCCTTAAAAATCCGAACGATCTGTTTACAGCATCCGCTACAGAATTCTCTACTTCACAATCAATCAATCAATCAGCCTTACTCACACGCCCAAGATAGTTGATACGTAGTAAAATGGGCTTTACCATTTTCACATTAGCTCTGTCAGTTTTCTTAGGCAGACGTCAAAAACAGACTGGGGCCACTCTGTATTCTGAAGTCAAATAATCAAGTCACTTTAGCATCACTGTCTGCTTTTGTTTCACTTACCTATGGCTGAAAGTAATTCCTGTTTATCCGAAACATCTGTTATGTTTACTAAAACCGAATCGATGTCATCCAGATCCAACGGTGAATCGGTTTGAGTTGAAGAGGAAGACAGCTCAATCACGTCTGTGGGCTCTGGCAAGGTCTGGATACTAGCTGAGACGAAAGATTTCAATGGTGAGGAAGAGTCAATGGTCTGCACACCAATTTCAATACCAGTGTTGCCATCAGCAGCTGGTGGTAATTCTTTCAAAGGATTTCTGACGGCCCCTAGCTATAAAAATAGTAGGCAAATAAATGCAGTAAAATATGCAACCATACTTGGCTACTCTTTTATATTTAGGCAGCTAACATCATTAGCACGGATAAAAGAACCATTTGCTAAGTCACATTATTACTCAAGGTAACGCCTAGACGCGTACAGACATGGGTAATCAGTAGAAAGTCCATTAGATTGATCAGTTTCGATAAGTTGATAAAAATTAGTAGGGCTGAGATAAGCGATGAGGCAGTTGATAATTTATCGGTTAAGGTAAGCCATTCGGAATTGTCAACGTTTGATACGGGTGCAGTTAGCATACGGAAAGTTTCGTTTCATGAAATGTTTCTTAACAGCCCGGATATAAATGTTGTTCCCATTGACTTGCCTTTATCAGAAAGCATTCCACCAATACAGCATTAGAGTAGCATTTGAGAAGTCGCTTTAAATGTAGTGTGCAATTAAACAGGAATTAAGCATATATCGATGATCTTGTGGACAAAGTCTCAAACCGGTTGAGCGGGGGTTATTGAAAATCGTGAAGACTACACGAACTAGTAGAAGTGCGTGCACTCGCAAAATTTACCTTCAATTAGATTGGACCTGAAACAGTATATGAAGTGGCGGTTTTAATGAGGTCCACCCAAGACATGCATCGGTAGCTGAATTTGGCCCACAAGCCGAAAGTTTACAGCTATCTAAAAGACACTGGTATTCTTCAGTATCTGCATATGAACGTAATTCCTTTCATAATTTAAACACACGGGAAGAAATCAAGAGCCTAGCTGACTGAAGCCCTTGAAAACGATGCTATGCGTATAGTCATAACATGTCTTTCGACTAAGATAGGGGTGTTTTCCCATGTTACTTAGCGACAACTAGCACACCAATCTGTTTCAGCAAGAAACTCACGACCTGAATTCTACTGACATGAAATAACTATTATCGTTTCGACTTATTCGCCATAAATAATTGTAGTTGGTTATCCACTCACTAACATGAAGACTGACCCTACTACTGAAAAACTCTGACCAATAGGGCAACATCAAGTAAATAACTTGGCGTCTTCCACGAAACAGAACATATTGGAACGAATGCTTTTTTTTAGGTATATGCTAAGTTAAGTTTGACAACGAAACAGAATGTTCGGTTTATTTTCATGAGACGCAAAGTGCACAGGGTAAAGAACAGACGATTTTAGCATATGCCGAGTGGAAAAGATAGATAAGGTGGCTGGGAACACTACGATCGCTTGGAAAAATCGTTCGGTAATATGAGCACCGAAAAGAGAGCGGAATGTTTGATATTTAACACCACGTCATCCATATAATGGGATAGAAAAGTGTGCATAGCGTTGCATTTATATCGACCATTTATCACAAGTAGATGTTTGTTTTCTTCAGTCGCCTAGGATAGTGTTGTGGCTTTCGTCTTTTGGAAAAACGCAACCAACCGTTACAAATGTTCACTCTGAAACTGCGCAGGTCATCCCCTAGTTCACACTAAACCACGCTAAGAAAATTATAGGCAGAAGATGAGAAGATCCCCACCTGCAGTACGTTACACTGGTAACATACTTATGCACAAAATCAACCGGTGATCACACAACGTCATAATCGTTGGAGACGTGAAGTAACGTCAGTCCAAATATACTGTGGAGCGCACATATATATATATATATATATATATATATATATATATATGAAGTAAAGCGATGTGAGAACATTATAATGTTTATCAACACCTAACCACATTTACACGTGTTGCCACTCATAATCGAATGAAACGAGGATAAAGTACATTGTACAAAAAATGCATCCCAAACCAAACTAACCACTTCTGTCATACAACCACGGACCATCTGAGGAAGAGCAAGTTGTAGGATGTTATTGCGGTGCTCCACATCATTCAACTGATTTTTCAAATGCGATGCCTCCGCTTGCAGTCGGTGAATCAAGTTCTCCAATTGTTCACGAGATAAATACTAAAAATAGAAAAAAAGGAATACAACTTCCACTTGCTGTTTAAATGTTACGAGTTGAAGATGCGGCAGGCTCGAAGTTCTATATCATCGACTTCGGAACTGGCTGACATCGTCCCTTGAAAGACGATGGGGGGATATGGACGGATTGGAGCAACAAAGAGACATTAAATTTACGAAAATGGGATCCTGAGAATTCTTCCACGTAACTGTCAACCTGATTTCGATGTGCTGAGATGGCTGCAACAAACTCAGTGATCGCACCGGTATTCGAGCATGCGTGCGCACATTCATAGAGAATTATGCGAATTTTCACTTAGTAGCATCAAAAAGCGGCTGCGGGTCTGCTACAATTACTCGTTCGAACCATAAAAATCTCACGGGGAATATCACTATTATAGTCTATTCAAATGAGTGAGAGCAAAATGCCTCATCACTATACAATCCTGAACAAAAATACTGTCACACCGTTCTCTTGTTATCTAGTTATCAATGTTGCTCCAGCCTCAACCTCGATGGCACGGCTTTTGTGAATCTTTTTCGCCTGTTAGCACAAGACGGAGGACGTACAGGCGTCCGCGTATAGTTTTCAGGCTACAGCGACGCGATTGTAATCTTAACAGAGAGAAGCCGTCACATCTCAATGAGTCTGATATTCGGTCTTAAAATGTTGACATTTCAAATGACCGTTTTATCAAGCACAGTTAAGTTACCACAATTAATGCGTACACTTCGTTACCAACACATTTTCTATTGTCTAGATGGAAATCCTGTCTCCACTCTTGTACTCGTCTCATGCGGAATTCACTCCAATTCTTGATAACCTGGTTGTTTCCACACAGACAGTTGTGGTTTCAAGCGTTCAATTCATTGTTAGTGACTCCCTTTAGCGATCGGTATCCCAAAACTGCTAAGGGGATCCTAGCACCTTCAGTTGCCTCATAACACCAACTACTGCATCAGCGCATTGTTAGGAAAAAATAAATATAAGAGTGTTCTTAAAGATTCCTCACCACTTGACGTAAATAACGAGCTTTACCCTAACCAGTTTTTGTCGAGCACACGGAAACTACTTCGTGCAAAGCAATGACACTATCTCGGAATGGTAACGCTAGAATGGCGGGGAAAGTAAGCCCTCTAGAATGATAGAGTAGTCATTCTGGAAAGAATTCCAGTTCGGTGGTCATTGTTCACGGTATACTTAACAGAAATCTCCGTCAGACACTGCTCCTATAATCAACCTGACTATCGGAAACAAACGGTGAACATCCCATTATGACGATAAAATGAGCTATGTCGAGTTTTCCCCGCGATGTTAGCCGTGCACGTGTACAGGAGAACACGACTTTACTAAAATATGAATCTAGGATAGAAGGTGAAAAACATGTGGTTGTCACTCAATCTGATCCGTATTGCAATCTATCACACTCACTTTCGCAGAAGTAAACGGTAACAGAAAAACATTTGAATCCACGGCGATCCACAGTTAATATGATTTCTTATTAGTTGAAATTAGTAAAAGGCCATCTTCAACCCCATTGGGCTCTATGTCAGCAAAATACTCTGACCGTATCTACGTTTAAAATATTGTTACGCATCTTTTGCAATTGTGCAACACACCACTTTTGTTATCTACATATTCACTTATCCGGTATAGAACACTACACTTATAGGCGATTTTTACATTTGCATGATACACCTGTAAATGCAACTTGTGTGACACATTAGCACTACTACATTCACCCTGTCTCGTACTCATAAAATTTCTAACACAACTAGTATATTATTCCCTGCTGGTTCCATCCTTCTACACTCCACGCATTTTCTGCTCTATAGTGTGTCGAGTCTCAAACACGACCACAAACCTTCTGGGATATATTTTCACCTGAAAATAACGTACACCAACACTTGCCACTTCCGTCAATCAACCATTCCAAGATCCCTTTCCCTTGTAGTTCACTAAAAACAATTAATAAGATATAGTAAAGACTTTTCGCAACCTTACCTAAGAATCAACTGGAGGAAGCCTACGAACAAGCTGTGGCCAGTTCCACACGTAATCCAGCTACACCTGTCCCGCAGTTCGTTGACTCCAGTATAAGGTGCAAAATGTACCGAACCCAGGTGAAGACCACCCCACCTTTATCAAAGATCATACCTCTCTTTCCTGCACCCTCTAACATTCAAAGTCTAGATTCTCCGGCGGACTAAAACGTCCTTTAGTAGTTGCATAGCATTCACCTGTAACCGTAGTTGTAGATGTAAGTAGTATAGTACGACTCGTACGTGTGGAAACTAAAGAGCAGGCCACAACACCAGGAAGACCAGACGAACAGAAACGACCATTGGAAGCGTGTATATGCACTACTCTTCACGCGTCACCACTGGTAAGGACATAAGTGTACGGTAGCCATGCAAAATAAAGTTTGCGTTTGCTGTTCTTTATTTACAAATATCCCTGATGGACGTCCTGCAATAAACAACTTCCCAAGCCAAGCGTCTCCTGCGGTCACAACAGTAATAAATCAACGGAGTCCAGCGGCCCACTTGGGTAATCGTGCCGGGTGCCTCAACTTCAACTGTCACAAGTGTAACAAGTACTTTCTCATGCCAGACAATGCGTACGTCTCGCGGAGTACAGTTATGACAAACTCGCACGCCTCTCGACCTTCTAGTATGAGTGATCAAAGTTGGACTAGATATCTACAAGCAATCCCACGAGCCCACGGAAATACCTCCGTTACAGATTGTCGACGTCGTTCCCCGATCGTGGCGCAAAAGCAATTAAGGAACACTGTAACGCCTAGCCTAGAATCTGTTTATGAGCAGTATCACAATTTTCATCACGTTCTTCGTGGTTCCCGACACAAGCAGTCAACTTGCAGCATTTACCTTGCCTTTTCCAGCACCCATTCATACACTAATTATGTCCTCGTTGCAACAACATTCTGATTACAGACTAGGCTACAACGACAACTCCCAACAGTTGGGCCAAGAGAACAACCGATATGCAACGGATGCATACAACAACCAAAACATGTCCCAGATTCATGTCAACAACATCCTTGCGACAAGCAGTCAGTTACATTGACAAGGTAACTCAGGCTCCTATCCGAAATTACCATCAGCCAGTATTACTCCAGTATATTTGGAACCTGCCTTCGAACCCACCCTAGTCCAACTGTCACAATCCCGACACCAACGTTCCGCCTACACTCAATCATGGCTCTGCAACAATCATCCGCACACAAGGGTAATACACTACAGTGATTCATTACGGATTACCGTTATACCATCCTCATTTTAACAACAACCCCTTCTTGCTCCATTATAATGATTAGTGGGAGTTCAGAACTCACCTAATAACTATCATGATTCAGCAGCCAGCATCCTAGACTCCTCCAAAGCTCCACACATGCTAAATCAGTCACCATAAAACCCAAACACCTATCCAAAGAAAGTCCCACAAATGACTACTAATAATCCTAGTACTGCTGTTCCGTTATGATGATCACCCCCAATAAGGCCTCCAGCCTTCATCTCACGATCGTCTGAAACCAAGAATTTACACACCACCAAGCATCATCCACACAAAATGCGATCAAGTATTTACAGCTACGCAACGAACAGACTAGCACCATTTGCTGGTCACCAAGGGGTAAACACCCTCTTATTATTGACATGACCCGCCACTACACTCCTACAGGTACGCAGAAGCGACCAAGGCACACCGTCTGTAACGATTCAGATAACAAGCAGCACACATGCGGTGACCAGCGATCTAAACAGAAATACTGTAACCAACAAACCTTGGCTAACCATCAATATAATACAATTGAGAGGTTCCTTATGTATTTACCAGCTGCGCACGGTTACGGAGTGAACAACTGTGGCAAACACGAACGTCTTGAAACAACGTCCAGGCCAACTGTGCGCCGACAAACTTTAGACAACACGGTGAACATGTCAGCAATAACGAGATCCAGCCTTAAACTGCAAACACAATATTTCAGTACTACCTAGCAGTTACCTAAGGAATGTTCTTTCTCCGGAGTTTCTCTCCTCGAAAGGAATTTACGCCCACTTTGTCAGGGAGTCTGCAGACTTAAATTCACTATTACTTCTCATCTAAATCATGCCACTTGCCGAACCTTTTATCAACTTCTTATAACATCAGTTATCACGTCCAAACTCCCAGTGGTGTCATAGACTACCGTACTTTCGTCCACAACGTCTTCCTGGTTGCTGTCTTCCGGAAGTAATGTGCCGTGAGTACAGGATGCTTCAAATCGTAGATGCCAGAGACTGGTCTGTCTATCAGCTTAGCAAAAGCCTTCCGTACACACATTACAGCAGATGGACTCCTCAATACTGAAATGCCTGGTCATCGCCCAATGGAGATGGACGCTCTAGTGACAACAGTTATTCGTATGCCGTTCGCACGTTCACGTGATAATTACATATCCCCATTAAATGCGACAATGGGCTTCCGCGGATTGGAAACCCCTTAGCTCCAAGTACGCACTTCACTCGACAGTAAACATCTTACAGCAATGAACGATAAAGGATACATCTTGTAAACCCTTCCACCGCATCATCCTTAACTCCATATCAGTCAGCAGCCACGTTTTCTTAACAAGGAACAATGTTGAACTTACCTACAAACGTCTTTATAAAGTGCGATGGACGGCGCCGGCATCCCAGCTTTCGGTCCATGCTCCGTCTCACCACTGGCTACATTATTTCAATCTTCATCACTTCATCCGCATAAATCAGCTACATGTTGGGTCGTCTGACAGCTTCAAGCTTGCCAAAGTCATGTCAGATGCATCTGAAGATAGGACATCGCAAAGGCAAGGACAGGCGCGTTTGTCCAAAACTTTCTACGACTGAAGCGCGTCTGATTGTTCACGAAACTCAGCATCGTATTTGTCAGATCATTCATCAAATCCGGTTTAACCACCCCCAATAACGCTTTGGTATTCGTGGCCACTGTCGCAGTGTGCAATACATACACAAACAGTACAATAATTCAGACAAAAATTGAAGAAATATCACTCACAAGATGTGCCGAACCCCATCACAAGCTTTCACTGTTCTTGGGACTGCCAATTATCGAAGATCATCCGCATGCCTGTCATTTATAACAAGCGCAATTTCATACACACTGTCTTACCATTTCTTAGTTAAACAGAGACAAATATGGGCGCATCATGGCTAACCATAATATGCGGTTTCTTTGAGAATCTAAGACAAATATACCAGGGGACCTAGCCACGCGGTCAACCACCTTAGGACAGCAACCCTAGTATTAAACAGTCAATAGCCAATGAGGAATAATTACCTCTCCCTCGGAATTTCAGTTTCGATGCGAAGTAATCAACCATGGTTTACATGCTAGTGCCATGGATATCCCAATCTCATTTGAACTATTCATGTAGTCCAGATTGTATAAGTTAAAAGAAATCCAACTACGAAACATTTGGACTTTGTTTCTCTCGTTGGTTCGAATCTAGTGGAAGTCCAGATTTTTCGCAATTGAGTCTCTTCTAAATTTGCGAGTTATAGGGAACGCAGTAGGTTATTCTTCATACATAATTACAACCAAACTGCTAATCTTAAAGGACCGAACTCCCGAACTTCCGGGTCAGATACGTAGAAAATCACAGCATTCAGCTCGTACAAGAGCCGACCTGTCGAGCAACACCAGTTCGTGTAGGTTGCAGTCAACAGTACGAGCTAATAAAAGTATGGACTTATAAGTTGGATGGAGAGATAACTCAACGAACTATTGATCAATTGTGTTGTTTTCAGTGGTCACTAAAGTAATGACTCTCTCCGGGCGAAGGTTGAAGACACCGAACTCATTATCAATGAGTAACGTGGCTTCCGCATGGGATACTCATACGTCAGAAATCTGCTAGTTGCTCGTGACTCGTGGATGAAGGCTGCTGACGCAGGACTGGCTAAATATGTGGTTCATCCTGACTATTTCAAAGCTTTTGATAAGGCTGATCAATCCATCTTGATATAGAGTCCCCATAGTTAAGGCATCGATGAGCATGAGTATTATCTTTGTTTGACTGCAAAAGACGCTTGGCCTGCGAAATCGTTTACTGCATGAAATCCCATACAGGTTATGTTAAAACATGGGATCACGAACGTAAACTCTTATTTACACGGCTGATGTGTATTCACACACATTGGGCAATGATACATTGACATTTGCCCAGGTGGTACGTCCCCACTTAGTGCGTATACACTATTCCAACAGTTGATTCTGGTCCATCGTCTTCCTGGCGTTCAGATTTGCCCTTTAGATCTTGAATGTACGCACTATAATACTCACAACCGAAACTGCCGTTTAAATGACAATCTAACTAATTTAATGTCAAGCTAAATGGATAGTGTTTTCATGCCAACGGCTGGGTTTCGCAAAGATCCATCTTAAGACCTCTATTGCTCATTTCTTTCGTTCTAGAAACACCAAGCGTGACCAAATTACTGATTTTGCTATATACCGAGGGTAAAAAGCTCTGGCGAATTCTAGGGTGCCTGGAAGATTTGACCTTATAAAGCGATTTAAACATTGTAAGCCAGCGGTTCAGAAAAAAAACAATTTACCGTTCAGTGTCAACAAGTGTAAAGTCACGCACGTTCGCCGTCAGAGTTGTAATCACTAGTACATTGACGACACAAGGCTGCTCGTGTCAGCATGCAAAAAAGACCTAAGGACCGTAGTGGAAGACAGCATGAGTTTGTCTACAAATTGTGTCGGGTGGCACCAACGAGTGAGTAACGAGGAGGTTGGGAAGCGGGTGTTTGGTACTGATTGTCAAACGAGTTCTTTCGTTCAGTCCTTACACTTGCACAGACTTAGATGGTTAGGTCATGTACTAAGGATGCCAGCTAATCGCTTGCCACACCGAGCACTGTTTGCCGACGCTGCGGCCGATTGGCGCAAGGTGCGAGGTGGACAGATGATGACCTGGCGTAGACAAATGAAATCGTTCACGAAGGGGTTGGGCACTGTAGGTGGGGTTCGTCTCCCGGGTTGGAGCCCTCGCGACTCAGAGAGTCGGTGGCTTGAAACTTTAGGTGAGATGGCGGCTAACCGAGCTCAGTGGCGTGAATGTTGTCGTTGTTTGGCCGAGTTGTCTGTGAAGTGAGTGCACTTAATGACGCGGGGCAGTGAAAGCCGTAAGGAAGCTGTCTTGCTGATGACGCCTTACTTTCACTTACAGCTCGGTTGTTTGTTTGCAAGGTGTAGGCGCCTTGATGTTGTATGTTTGAATGTAGACGTAGCTCTTTTTTAGTGGTTAGGTCCCCTCCCCTCCCTCTTTTTTCTTCTCTCTTCCTAAACAGGGTTTGTTTCTTAATGGTTGTGTGGCAGTTAAGCATCAGTGTGAACCACTGATGTATTGCTGTCTATGATGATGATGAAAAATGCACGAAAAACCCTTAACCTCCTAGGAAAAATTTGTGGACCTTTCCATTCCGAAGTGTTTTTCACTACATTCGTCCATATAATCCGCCCACATCAGGAAACGAACATAAAACATGCTGTATATATTTTAAAAAGATCTGCCAGTTATTGAAAGTGTTCACAGACGAGATACTAGAAGAATTATGCGACTCAGGAAAATCCCCTGCCCAGAAAGACTGACAGAATTAAGTCAATTCTCAATTAGTTATAGACGTCTTAGGAGAGACCTGCTTCGTACATACAAAATACACCTACCAAACAAGGATGAACACTTAAGAGGTCACTCACTGAAATTACGTATTGAAATAGGTAGGTTACTTTGCACAGATGGTTTTGGACACTGGAACGCATCGTATAACCTTGTGTTCACGGCTGAATCGGTTGACAGTTTTAAAACAATACTGGATCGACGCATACGTGAGAAACAACCAGCACCACAAGATTTTCAAACGTAATGTTAACCCAGTTCAACAGGTCATTAAATGCGTTTATCCGACGGAATGTTGATTCAGTATGTTTATTGTTTGTTAATAACATAAATGAAGCCAACAGCTTTAATGAAGTGTCCTTCCGTTTATTACTATTTAACTTTTCTTTATGCGTACAAACCGTTATCGATTGGAGTTAACAGACAGTAACTGTGTCTCCTATCGAGGCGATCGGGCAACCTGATCATTACTCACAAGTGGTTGAACGTTCACATATGATAATTCGGTCTTGCCCAATGTGAGGTCAATGGCGCAGTGGTCAACACGGCTGCCTCATGAAAGCGTGCCCGGAGTTCTAGTCCCGGTAGTGGCAAGGATATGCACTATTGACGAGCTCTAATGAGAGCGAAACTCGAGTCTACTGCTTCTGCTGTTCGAAAGGGACCGACTGGAATGTCTATGGGAATGCGAAAACTACGATCAATAGTATGATGTTCAACACGATGACAACCAATTAAAACACCCAATGTTTTGGATCGCTGGATCGCTCGGTTGTGCTGTTCTCTATTCCGATCCGGGTCCAACCGCGTCATGCGCGTCCAGTTGGAGCATTTCAATTGGTTGAAGATGGAGATGGTGACTGTACGCGTGCGTGTGTGCGTTCAGCTGTGGAAGGTGGTTTTCGGACCGGTGAATTTGCGGACGCGTAGGTGCAGGTTGGGAGAGCGAGCGACAATTAGACTGGACGACGTGACACGTGGTGGGCCACATGATGGACCACGTGAGACGGCGAGACGACGGCTACAAAACACACTTGGTGACCTTGCCGGGAATTTTGTTGTCAGGATATCTTTAGCATTGTGATGACACTCAGGTCGAAGTTTGCTTTGCTGCTGCGTTTAAGTTTAATCAACCTAGTGTCGCTGTTGAGAATTGTTGATCGTTGACACTCACTAGTGGCAATCTGTAGTGACATCTGGCTTTTACTCTAGTTGGGAAAAGACACGTATACGAATGTCCACATCTGATGCTGACTTGTATCCATACGCAAAAACTAGGGTTGTAAACCGATCACTGATGATAATGACCTGCTACTGACGGCTGTCAGATGTTACAACAGGACCGAATGTGTGAAACCGGATCACGAGTTGTGAGAGTTTACGTTGGTTTCTGCCATTTAGCACGAGACCAAAACGAATACGGTATGTTAACCGAAGGTGTGACCAGTTTAACAACCAACCAGTCCGAAAACAGATACCTATCGATACTATTGATCAAACGCGGTCAGACTGTCAGCGAACGGGTGCAAACAGGTGATTGGGTAAAAGTTCACAGGTTATCTGCAACAGCTGGAACGAAAGGACATTCATTTATTTCCTCATATTCTTAACTTGGCCCATTCTAACCGGTATGTATGAAATGGGGTCTTCAATTATATCGATGAATGGAAGCCTCATTAGTTCGTCCAATTCTATTTGAGATAATGTGTGTGGATGAGGTCATGCGGTCGAGTAGGTCAACATATGTCATGCAAACAACGTAGAATGGGCACAGCAACCTAATTTTCGTTGAGCAGCCACTATTGTGAGTAGGGAAAATGCTTTACATTCAGCTACTGTCCCACTAGGATATGACGGGCAACGGCTCCTATAACTGCTGTCCATCGCTTTGGCGGACAATCAGCTTGACAAGTTTTGTCTACAAATATGTACTCTTTCACATGTAAGCTTATGTGTAATCCCTTGTGCCCCTCGGCAAAACAGTTCCGCATGAAGTTAGGAAAAAACAATGCAGCATGTGAGTTAGAGTACCTTAAGTTCAATAACACACAGTCAAGTTCAAGATGGGTCAACTTAGTTACGGTATCAATGGTCGGTAATGTACGCGTACCAGAGTGAGTGGAAAACAACCGTTTTACATAAATTAACAGATGAGGACACCGAACTGCAAAAGTGTTGACGACTTTATTAATCGTCATGATTGTCGATTGCTTTTTCAGTAAGGATTATTTTTCACTCGCTACGTACGTCACGTTTTATGTTATGGGTGTCAAACTGATTGATCCCGGTTCCCAAGTGTGCAGGCTAGCACGTACGCGGTGAGCACTGAGAGCGTGGGTGCGTTCGTTTGATGTAGGACTCGCGCGGAAGGCACATTTGACAAATTGGTCTTTGTCAGTGGGTACAACAGCGACCCACTCAGATTGGCATATGCTTCTGACTTCGCTGTTGTCTGATTAACCGGACAAGTCGGGCAAGCCCAGTCTCGGGTTCTAGAACGATGGCCACTGAACATCAGTTTGATGGGTGCGTTGACAGCTGGAGGCAAGGGTGAAAAATCCAGAATAATGCCCTCGATCAAATGAAAGTATCGCTCCTAAACCACGATCAGAAACATCTACGCTTACAGTCTGTACAGTCCTAGAGAAGTCGGTCTGCGGACAAACACGATATTTGAGAGGGGTGCGTTACACCCCTTCAACCCAGCCCTCCCTAGTTTGATCGGTACTCACATGTATCAACATGTGCTAGTTCTTATAAGTAGTGTGGAAGATTCTGCCAGGAGCTCAGAAGTTTTCAGATTTTGAATCAGTTACCCGACCAATCCACTGTGTCATGTGGAATCCGTCAAATAGTCCAGCGGCTTAATTGCCCCAGCAGGATTTCACAACAGTGTGTGTACTAGGGCATTGCTTTTTGGAGGAGTACGTTTTCCCACGCACAAGACTCAATGAATGGCAACATAAATCAATGCATTGTGTTCAGCTAAGAATTGACATTTTGCTCGACTTACATAACATCTAGTTCACTGTCTCACCCTTCACAATAAGTCCTAAAACATTACTAACTTTGTTGTGTTCCTATTCGGGTGCAATCAGCAGCAAGCTAGACAGGCAATAACAGCGGTAGAGAGAACTCTTGATCCAGTAGAAGTACATACTATATTGTCCTATTTACAAGCGGTAACGTCATTCTTATGTGCTTGGACGAATGTGTCGTTGATCGTTGAAGGCGTGACCAACCAAAACGTAGCATGAGTCTCAGTATGAGCGTGGTGCACACAGGCGGCCTTGAACTATCTTCAGCCGAACCACGTTTTACTTTTATGAAGGTCGCGCAGGTGCCACTTCAACTCATCACAGCCATCAGAAGTAAAGATTCTTACTGTGGTGTTTACAAACGTGAATTGTTGTCCTTCCGATAATTCAGTAGGAATCCGGTTTGTAAACTGTAAAAGACGCAATTGTTAAAAACCTGGGTTGCGACTGTACTCAAACTAGCAGAACGAACAGTGCCCACACACTGCTGGGCTATAAAGTCATGCTCGGAACTCACAAACACTCTTGTTTGCTCACAGGGAATTAATTCGATCGTGTGGCAGTCCCGTGTACTTGTGACTGATTACTTATCAACTGGCCATCGGGTTCCGACTCTACCCTATTTGGATGTGTGTGCTCGAGTGCTTACGAGACGTCCTGACCTTTTTTGCTGTCTTGAAGTGGTGGTCAGGCTTGTGTGTTGTTTTAATCCAGATAGATATGTCGACCAGGACTACCAGTATTCCAGGTTCAACCATGTCAGTCAGGTCAAAGGAGGCCAACCGACAAAACGGTTGCGCTCAAAACTCTGTATATTGCACTGCTGATGGCGTGGGCATGCTTAGGTAGTAGGGTGCGACCACACAAGTACACATATATTTATAGTTGCCCCACTGATGTGTTCTCGTATAATGAAAGAGCGCTCCGATCGCCCAGTGGTAGACTGGAACCACCCTGAACGACGGGTACGTCTGCGATATTCAGGAACATCCCCACTGGCTACCAACATGGTACAATTTTTCACCCTGATAACACATCTCTCAATCCAAACGCACTACCGTTGTGACAGACTGTACACAATGCCCGGCTGAATACACTTACAAAACATCCGCATCATCGGATGTCAGAATCGCGAAACACAGGAAGACACGCACACTTTCCGTCAAGAGACAAGTTGCACTTAAGAATTTTGAAACGTAACTGGACCATCACACATTAGCCAGCACACATTAACTGAAGATCACATGATCGGCTATGACAAAGTCCGGGTCCCGCAACAGGATTTCAAGTCATACACTGAATGGGTGAACATGAAAGCCTAGGCCGACCGCAATGATGATGCCAACCTCTCGTCCCATTGGATAGGCTGAGTAATCATCACAGGGCGGTACGAAATGAACCCAGCGAAAGCGGCAAGTAGCTTATCAGACAGGTTATCCCAATCAATTATGCGTTTGAAACTACAAACACGCACACCAACCCATATACCCAGTATAGTAATGGAACTCGGTAAGCTGATAAGCGTCTAATCACTAATGCGTACAACCGTCATCCGATCGAACTAGATCTCAATTAGCACGCTGCACTTGTGTGAACATTTGATTGAATAAGTTACCCAAAAAGTGATTACTGGTCGTAACCGAAACGTTACAATTCAAAATATCCTATATCCGAACAACAGTGTTACGTATCTTTTCACCAATCTATCTATTAAAGGGTGCAACAAATAATGATGGATCAGTTTTTTACAAGACCAGTCAAAAATTGCATGAAAATTTCACGTCTAACGCCAGACTAACCTGCAGTGCAGATATGGAATCCATTGGCCCGGTGTCGTGTTAGGCGTATGTGACTCGGTTGGCGAAACCAGCACGTCACAAACGGCGTGTGAAGCTTGGGTTTTGTGATATCGCATGTGGACGGGGTATGGTGTGTGTGTGGATGCGTGTGTACGTGCAAAGGAGTGCGTGTATGTAGCCGAAAGCATGGAGTATGACCGTGCAAGCATCTAACATCAATCGATCGACCTTCTCGCGGTCTCACCCTAGTGCGGGCCGGCCTAGCCGACAAACAAAGAAACGCTTCATCTCGCGTACCACACATACGGTGAACGACCAAATCACATGTGACTAGCACACACACACACGTGCGCGAGCATGCGCGCGCATAGACACACACTCCACCGGACCGGATAGAACGTGACTTGACTGTTGACGCGGCAGTAGCAATCACACACGTGTGGGACTGTCGGGACAGGCTATTCGACACAGTCAGGTGATTTGTGTGTGATTGTGTGACCGCTGCTAAACTGCGTGTGCTTCTCGAGCGACTACACATTTGTCGTAGAGGCCCGTGTGCCGAACGCACGAATGGTCAACAGTCGTCAAGTGTTTCCGGCCTCTGCATTGATACATAAACGCGCAGTCGCGAATGTGGAGTGTTCACCGACTGGCAGTCATGGGAATCATACTGAACCACACATCATAGCAAATGGTTACACTGTGTTTATGCGATATTTTATGGTCATTCACCACAGTTGTAGCCAGTTTTCACCTACTACTTCATTGGCTTGATTTGCACGTCAATTTTACTGGATTGAGTTGTCCCCAATTTCATCAGTTGAGTCGGAGAGAGCGTGAGGTTACTTACATTAAGCCCACAGTTGTGTTACTGCTTGGCAGGTCGTGTTAGTGACCGTGCGTGTGTTTGAGGGCACGCGTGAGGGCACATATATTGGCCCCTATATTTCTTTCGGGATGTAACGTAGAGAGTATTCCAACTTAATATAGGTACGACAATTTCCATTTTGTGACTCACATGTTGCTACTTATTTGATTTTGTTTCACTTGCTTTCACATGTGTGACTATATATGGTGGCTTTCTACTATATTAGCTAGGTGTGGCCGTACGTCGGGAATGTAGAACACTACGGCTACGAAAACAACAAACACGGAGCTTGGTTAACTTACTCAATTTTCTGGGTAATGCTATTCATTGGTCTCACAGCGTGAGTTCAGTTTTTACGACGTTGTTGTAGCTCGTCCACCTGATCACTTGGTGTGAAACTAGTTCCCCCCGTCTCGTCCTGCAACTGCAACAGTTTTAACATGTACAGGTGTTCAAGCATCTTTGATGTTGGCAAAGCATTTGATAGGTAGGCATTTGAAAAGAATTGGTAGACCTAGTGAAGTGATGTATTGGAATGTTCGTGTGACAGGTGGACAGCCAGAGCAGAGCACGAAGGTAACATAGTAAAAGAGAAGCATTGAATCAGTAAGGTCAAGAGCCTAGACGTGAGCCAAACGGTGCCTGAGGGTCTTTTCAACAAATCTGCAGCATTACCGTAGATCCGACACAGTGTAGCCAGCCAAACGATGTTTGCCACAGATCAGTACTGGCATTAATCTAGCTGAACATAAAGCACGGTACTGGAAGTCTGACTGAGATGTCAGGCGGTTAATAAGCATTACTCTGAGCGAATGAGTGGCCATTGACTAAATAGTGTAAGAGAACCAATTCTGTTCGATGCTTTGCTGATAATGTGGTGGATTATCAAATTGTAGTTGCGAGTATTCCAACTCTCGGTGGAATACCTCAACGCGGGCGACCGGACGAGCCATTGGCCAACGAGATCTGACCAACGTACGAGGAGTGTCAAGCGAAAACCTCTCGACAGAAGGCGTCAGTCACACACACGAACCGGGCAGAAGTGCACACGACGTGTGAACGGAAGCCGCGGTTGTGTTGGGGGACAGGAATTGCGATTCATAAACGCGAGTGTTCACGTGGCATGGTAGCCAACGATTTGGACAATTGCGAATGTGTATTATTGAACGCCTTTTCGATACAATTATGTTCAGACATTAAATCTCATATCACTCTTCCAGTGTTTGACCGGGAAGCGATTATGACTTTCTCTGATGCTTGTTCTGACTTGATGTGCCAATGAGAAATAGAACTGATTAGAATTTACGTGTGAATTCTGTTCATTCATGATAGGCATTTCATGATGGTCAAGCACAAATCCGCAGACAGAAGTCAGGTGTGCGCTGAGAGATATTTCAGAGGGATATGGATGGGTTGATCAACAGTGGTTAACTAGTCTAACGCAAATTGTGACAGACTAACGCTAACCACTATGATGGATATGAACTGACTCATCTCGCTGAATGTTGTCCAGTATGAGAACTCAGCTGGTTATAAGTAACAAGTACAAGAGCGCTCAAGTAATTCTTTGTTAGCTATCTAGAGGAGTTGCACTTGGTAAAATCGGTTTATCTTAAAATCGTGTCAGTATCCTTCAAAGTTAAAAACGTGCCTACAGCTACAGTGACTGGTTGTGTATCCAGCTAGAGGCATTCGGTCGCACTGGAATTGCCCCCTGAAGTTCCCCCTTTTTCTCAGCATAAATAAGCACGCCACACATAGTTTGGCTTGTACGTCTTTTTCCTTTGAAACGTTGAGTATGCTGACTAACCGGACATCGTGTTCATTTGGACGATCATGGTTGAATTAATGAACTGTTATTCTTAACTGTACTTACACGGCTCAGACAACATCGTCAGAGGCATTCTTGAAATGAAAAACCTCTCGAACCGTATTAGTTAAGAGGGAATGCAAATCACAGAATGTCTCTTTGATTCCGAAAATACAGGCTTTTCTACGATCACTCGGTTTGTCAAATAATTGCCAGCAAGACTACATACTACGATGCGGTTGCTGAAATAAATATCATCCATTTTCTTATGTGACCGGCTGCTCGACTTCCATCGCGACTTCAGGAAAAGGGTTGTAGCAAGTGAATAAATGTAACAAAACACGGACCGATCGTTGAATCGCTTACTCTTACGTGTTTATAAGCATGCCTTTCCATCTGCCATCTTGTGGCATAGACTTAACCATCAGTAATTCATCCACTTACCAGTTAATCGACGAACTGTATTTGCTGAAGGAATTCAAGCCATACGTGATGAACTTGTGCCGATTCAAGTGAACCGCTGACTGACTGAACGAGCCCTATTCAGAAAAAATCATGTATTGGATTGATCTCAAGATGTGAGCTATAATGTTAAGAACAGACAAGGTTCGTTCACACTTGACGAATGAATACCTGCAGCAGGCATGTTTATAAGTGCGGAATGTTGCGAGCGAGAAGCTCGTCCACTGTGTCTGGTCCAAGTTGCCAAACAGCTGTTAAGAGAACTTAATTTTGTTTATGAATGTACGCTTTCTTGGAGAATCGAAACGACCGTTGGGAACAGAAGACACCGTGTACATCAATCATTCGCTTATCGAAACATGATTTTTTCAAGTTCGGATTGTTGGCCAACACATACCATGCAAATGAGGACTTGTTGCTAGCACATTTGCCCACACGATTGTTGTACTCGGTTGTCTAGCCCTGTTCAAAAGTTAAAGGGTTCTCACAATATTGATTGCTTACCCTGGATTACTCAATCACCTTCTGCTATTCCTACGACTGCCCGATTAACAGGCCACTTTCACATCTGAGACCGGTGAAGGCGTCGAAGACATCGGAACAAATGTATGCAGAGTCTTGAATACTCTTGTGAACAAAAGGCTCGGCAATGTGGTTTGCACTGCTCAATCCGCACTAATCTTCTAAGCACATGAAGTTAACTAAACTGACGGACGAACAGAAAAACTTGAAACACCGAGTTCCCTCACTCCAATTCATCAACGTGGTAAACAGACAAATGTCGCGAGATGTTAACATTGTGTTTATTCTAACCGGTCACAAAACCGAAACCATCGATTATATGCATAAAAAAACACGGCAACACAAACAGCATTTAAACATTACGCACGCCAGCAAAATGATGGTCTGTACCACGGCGATGATACTAACTGCGTCAGCGACCAACATTTCGCGACGTTTATTTCTTGTTCTATTGACAGACTTGGCAATCGATTAAAATATGGAGGACAGAATGATGAAGCACAGTTCCACTTGATGTAGTTGAACAGTTGATATAAGCAATCCGCAACACAAGGTTGACGACAGCCATCAGTGTCGACTACACGAGCAAACTGATATATCAACGCAGTGACAAATCCATATGGCATGCTGGCATAGCATCGGATTTTGTTATAACCAGTATTGGTGTAAAACAAGTTGTTTAAGTGGGTTATGTGTTAAAACAAACGAGCTACAAGCATGGTCGAGGCCTAGGTATCAATAGTAATTCTTATTTTTGTTGCTGCAACTTGTTCATAAAATAACCCATAGAAGCTCGATAAAACTGAGATTTGCTTGGTGTTCAAGTTTCGCATTTGATTTCGTTTCGACAGGTAATGAATTTTCAACAACTATGAACACCGTAAACTGTTGAGCCTAGAAAAACTTACCACAAAAACAGTGGCTTCAGGCACGGAAGTGATGGTGCCTCGGCAGTCGGATGAACTAACAGTGGTAACACTTGATGACGAGTGAGAAATGCAGATAGGGTGAACAACGAATATTCATTATAGATCATGTGATGTGTTTACCGGGATTTCGATTGCAGAACAAGTGGTTACTGAAATAATGCACTTCCGTATTAGTTAGTCAGATATGAGCGGAAACAGAATCGTTATACATGATGTATGAGCTGATCGTTACAACCTAGCGAGATAATATTTTATCTTAGCTCTTGTGTGTACTTTCTCTTTGGGCTCGTTGATCATTCTGTGTAGTTGACGTGGCAAATCCGCAACTGCCATAAGATGAGACTTACAAATGATATGCTGAGATTGTTATACAAACTGCTGAGCAGCAAAGTCAGTCGTTGTTTACGGGTCCTTTTATTGAAAGCATGAAGTCTCACTCGCTTGAAAGTTACACATACTTACTCATCCGGGCTTCTGTTTACAGATTTAAACTACAACAAATTTACACCGGGCTCGTATTCCTTCACAGGACTACGAGTCAGCTTCAATGTTCAGAATTCGTTGTTCGTTCTAAATCTCACTGATAGCCTAATGTTTCTACGTAACGATACCACAATCCAAAGCATTCAACGTATTTTTCAGCTTTATGAAGTTTGCCTTTCATATACGGGCATAAATCTCCCTAGTTCCCTGTGGGCAGTATTACGATTGAAGGCCACAGGAACAAAAGATAATCTGTTTTTGAACGAGTCAACAGGATGTTAACCTTGTTTGTCCGTACGAACATGACCGATGTGCACAAAGATCATACGACTGAAATAAGTAGTTCCCCCGACCAATCGTTTTACATATGATGCTAATGGAAATCTGTTGGGGTCAAGTGTTTGAGACAGCATAGTATCAAAGCGATCAGACTTTCGGCATTTCAGTCAACAAAGCAGTTTCAAGAATGGGTACTTTCGAGGTATCTTAGTCTGTCAGAAGACGCCACTATTTCAAATGGAGCTATAATCAACAGTGGTTACGTGAGAGATGATTATACTGTTAAGCATATGGTATCGCATCTAACGCAACTTCGATTTCGAGATCTACGGTAGGCAGTACATTTATGACCGTTTGCTATCGTCTTTATTCCGAACTAAATGTTATCTGTATGAAGTCTAAATAGTAGCTGTATTCATCGGAAAATCATGCAGTTTAGAAATAGCATGCTCATTCATTGCTTTACACTCACATATACGAATGAACACTAAACTTATTCACTCAGGTATTCTTCTGCTCATTTAGTTTAGTGACGAGTCGTTAGAGACGTTTTATAACACAGTCAAAATCATTTCTTTCAGTTCACTAGGTGAATAAGCACATTCTGTTTCATCCACATTCAACCGGAGATGATTTTGATGACATTAGGTAGATTCGTAACCCTGCGATTTGGTGAGTCAGTGTATCAGTTCAACGCAACTGGATTTTACATAATTCCGCACTGGAAGTCAACCGTATGTCAGTGATTTGTGTTTTGCAGTCATACTATTATACGCTGTTAAAATGAAACATACAAGGTAACATTTTGGCATCTTTCGAATAGTTAACTGTGTTATCAAAGATAACTAGCTCAGTCACGGCATACAGCACAAACTTTAATTCGGTCTCCGATTGGGCATTACACTCAGTTAATCCTAAGAAAAAACCGTTATTTTATTTATTCCGTCTACTCGTACACTTGTATTGTGGTTGAACCAACTAATCAGTTAGCGTTACTATTCACTGGAGATTAATATTTTCACGGGTACGAACTGTACTGTATCAAGACTCACATCATATTAAATGAGGCAAAACTTAACAAGGCATCCGACCAGCAGGCTTTGTGAAACCTTCATGAGACAGAAAATCTCCTTTTTGTCCTCCTCAGTTCCAATATAAGACCATTCAAGTTGCATTTCATTATGTCCGTCGTATCTTGTAGCTTGAATACAGCTGATAATACTCTTTGTTAAAGGTCCCTTTGTCAGTACTCATCGTAACATGAAGTTTATTCTCAAAAAGTGATACTGCTGCTCCGTAAACTGGGTACCTCCGAACTCGGACAGTACACCCGGAGATTTCAGCTTCGACGAAATCACCCAGACGTTGTCACAAATCTTTGGCGACTAGTCATCCCGGTGTAACATATGATACCAGTGCCTGAACCTAGTGAAATCGGCAGAGATAACTGGGTGACTTACGCTGGAACAGTCAGTGAGGGAGTGCGAACAGTTTAACCTTTACATAATGACTAAAGATCAATTCACATGTCTGGTCTTCGTTTGTGGACTCCAGTCACCAAAAGTAGCAGATGCCCGAAAACGGATTTCGGCGAAGATAGAACAATGTCCAGAAATCATTGTGCAAGGTGTCACTGGCAAATGCCAGCGCCTGGTGAATCTGAAGCATGACACTGCTATGATCGAACAGAACAGTCACTCAAACGTCCACACAGTGTTTTCAAATGTTCCAGTCAAGGTTACATCAGCGTCGGAACGCGACAACTGAAGGATGGCATTATGTCCAATATTGTCCGGTGCGCCAAGTGCCCCCGGCTGGGCCACTCAGAAGACTATTGCCGTTTTAATAAGCACCAACACCTGCTCAGTCAGAATTCCCGTAAATCGCACATGCCCCACATATCAAAAGTGCAGGTCGTTCTCACAACAAGAACCGACGACCACTTACCGTGCAGAAATTACCTATCCGTCTCCATCAACGGCAAGTCTGTCAGACTATAGCTCGATACAGCACCCGACATTACACTAATCTCTGATCGCATGTGATGCCTGATTGGTAAACCTACAATGCACCCGATAGCCCAACTTGCTCGAAGCGCCAGTGAGGATCGATTGCCCATAATTGGCGAAGTCCACTAAACTGCAATCCTTAACGAATCAGCAATCAGGGGTACCTGCTACGTGACACGCAATCCTGGCCTGGATCGTCTTTGATTGGACTGGATCGACACACTGCATCTGCTTGAAAGACCATTGCTCCAAATCTGTAACCGCACTCAAGCTCAGCAGAAGCCCATGATGACTTCAGAAGTCCACCATCAACTCACAAACGTTCTCCATCAGAGACACTCGGATGTGTTCATAGAAGAATTCGGCTGCTTCACCAAGAGGATGGCCGTCTTATCTCTTCGTCCTAGGACGATGCCGGTATTTCAACCTGAAAGCTCAATGCCCTACGTTGAGCTGGCAGCTGTTCAGCAGGAACTGCAACGTTTGTAGAAAGCTGGAGTGATTAAACCGGTGAACGATTCAGCATGGGCGGCCCTTATCGTCATGGTCGAGAGGGAAAATGGAACAATACGACCCTGTGCAGACCACTATACAGGCTAAATGACGGTCCCAAGACGCATCAGTATCCGTTGCTGATATCGGAGGATCTGTTCACGAAGCAGATTGACAGGAAATGTTTTGCGAAGCTCGACCTAGCCGAAGTTTATTTCCAGCTGCCAGTCGCTGAAGAGTCCAAGGAATTGTTGATAATTAGTACCCACAAAAGATTTTACCGAGTGAACCGCCTGCCATTCGGTGTAAAGACAGCGCCAGCCATCTTTCAACAAGTGATGGATACGATGCTCACGGATATTCCCGGTGCGACTGCCTACCTAGACGACATTATAGTTATGGGTCACATTGCAGTGGTTCTGGAACAGAAGCTGGACCAAACTCTTACTCGTTTGAGTGAATATTGCTTCCGACTCCGCGTCGACAAATGCAGCTCTGGGATGTCCAATACCAAATATCTTGGATTCATTGTGAACAAAGATGGCCGACTACCTGACCCAGTCAGCATTGAAGCCATACAGAGGATGCCTACCCCAGCGGAAGTGTCAACTCTACGGTCTTTCCTGGGGCTGTCCAGTCATTACAATTCCTTCCTCCCGGAACTCTATAGAATCCGAACACCAACGAACCGTTTGTTCATTAAGGGTGTCATTTAAGAGTGGGCGATAGAGCACCGTTCCACAACCAGCGTTGGTCAAGCTGACGCATTATACAGACTCATCGGACCGCAGGCACCGACCGACGAGGACACAATAATCGCAGTGGTCAATATTGAACCTGATGTACACCTCATCCGCAGCGAGGCTGTCCAAGCACTTCTATTGATATCAGAAGTGGTCAAGGAGGCAACTTGATGATACGCAAACCTCAATGGCGACATGCAGGAATACTTCCACCGTCGAAAAGCGCCTGTGATCGTGGGTGAATGCCTTACGTTTACCGACTGAATAGTAGTCCCGGAAGCTCTCCAGCGACAGATGCTCAAGCAATTCCACAATGGACACCCAGAGATCAACTGAATGAAGTCCTTGGCGCGCAGTTTCACCTACCGGCCACCAATCGACAAAAAATTGTGAAACACTGTCAGGAATGCAAATCGTGTTGACTGGGTGCGAAAAACCCTGTGAAATATAAATTGCCACTTTGGCCAGCAGCTCGAAGACCATGGCAAAAGGCTCCACGTGGATTTTGCCGGACTACTCAATGGACAAACTTATCTGGTTATCGTTGACACCTAAACCAAGTGGCCGGAAGACCACAACTTACTACAGCCGAATACGGACATCCGTGTACAGAAGCTATCAGAACTTTTCAGCTGTTTCGGATTGTCAGAGACGTTGGCTACAGACAACGGCTCTCAGTTCGTCTCTTCCATCTTTGAAAACTACTGTCAGCGGCAGGGCATCCAACACATGTGATCCCCAGTTTACCATCTTCAGTCGAGCGAACAAGCTGAAAGGTTCGTTGTCACCTTAAAGCAAGAGGAGAAGGTCCCCCAAGTTATGTTTTATAGGCCATCTTGCCCAATTACCGAACAACCCCAAATCCGAATGTCCCAGACGGCAAGTCGTCGGCGGAATGCGTGTTCAATAAAAAACTGACAGCTATCTTTGATATGATCCCGCATTCAGACAGAAGGGAAGGACGCAATGCAGGAATGGAAAGGCAGTACAACCAAATACACGGAGCTCGTGTACAGTACTTCACGAGACGGTTCTTGTACACATGTTCCATGGATCGCTGAACTAGAAGAGAGGAATAATCGTCCAACTAAGAGGATCAGTCCTGTATGAAGTAAAAGTCGGCGAAGCCACATGTGTGCAACACGCAAACCAGATCAGCCGAAACCGCGGAGATGCACTGTGCGACCAAGTGGGACCAACCGCACAACTGGATATATTGCTGGACGCTTTCGATTTGAAAAAAAAAAACGATCCAGCTAAATCGAACACTCGACAGAACCGACGTTACGGTTCCAGGACACTGAGTACAAGTATCCCTTGGGGTAGAGACGACGGACGGACAGATGCGTTAAACCGGTCAAACCCATTCAAGTCAACTCTTAGAAACAGTCCTATGATTGAACCCAACAATCTTCAAGGGGAGAGGGGTTAGGGAATCCATTTTTGACGTCCAAAACCGCCTCGTTCCTCTAGAAAACGATTTTATCTAATCCGAATGAGCGGACCTGTCCAGAACAATCGAGGGGTGACCTAGGCTAGTTTTTTACCTGTTCGACCTTTATTCCGTTATGCTCACTGGTGAATTGGTGACTAACTACTTTCTTCAGTTACTGTCTGTTGAATTTCTGATTCGAGAATGTTCATAGGTTGCTATGCACCATATATAAATACCTTGAAATTTTCTCCTTGTCGCACACGTTTCTGGAACTGAAAAAAGCTGCTTTTCGCACCCCTCTTTGGGTTTGACTTGGGAGCCATTATGGGAGCAGTCGCGTTGTTTTCGGGGCCGAGATTTTCCGTGTTAATCATTACGAGGAGGAGAATCCGATTTTTGACTTGCGCATGACTATATCGTGGACAAACTAGAGTAGTATTTCGAGGGTTTACAGCAACAACATGTTCCTAATTTTTTATGTTGTTCGTGGCAAAGTGTGTTGTAATGAAGAACCCTAGCAAGTTTGGAACCCTGGTCTGTCGCTTCGTTTTAGAAAGGGTTTTCTTGAATGGCCTGTCTGAATACGAAAAACGAGATCAGATGCATACTGTGTTTACATTTTAGCAATCAACGACGACAACCAATGTTACCAATAGTCCCTGCGGTTCTTTTAAACCTTGAAGTGATTATGAACTTTCACTGCGTGAAGTGAATTACGCTAACCTCGCTTTCCGTACATTAATTGACCAGGCTTTACTACTGTCCCGTTGGTCAGCAGCATAGACCGAACTAGGAATGCACGGCAACTTATGTTGTTCGGAGATGGTATCCAGAGGAAGCATTTTGCTGAACTGCGTAACTTGTTTCTAACTCATAAACAGATCAAAATGACAGTAAGAGCAAGTGGGAACAAACTTTCGTATTACTGTTTTAATCAACGCCAGTTAGTCCCCTTATGGGGCGTTGATATCATTCTGTTATGAGTCTATAATTCTTGGACAGGTTGTTGACCTCGAATGTGAACACAGCCAACTGGGTTCTAGATTTCTGGTCAGGTTAGGCTGCCGGACAATTCGGTCGGGCAGAGTTGGTATGATTCATCTTCTCGAGCTCTGGTCAACGAGTATTTCACTTCCATCTGCTTATCTTTCCTCAATTCATATTTAGCTAGTTGATAATCTTTGCCTAATCGCGGGGTTATCGATTGGAGTTAACAGACAGTAACTGTGTCTCCATTTCGAGACGATCGGGCAACCTGATCATGACTCACAAGCGAAAGTGGTTGAGCGTTCACATATGATAATTCGGTCGTGCCTAACATGAGGTCAATGGCGCAGTGGTAAACACGGTTGCCTCATTAAAGGCGTCGCCAGAGTTTTTGTCCCGGCAGTGACAAGGATATGATTTACTACTGATGAGCTCTAATAAGAGCTTCTTCTCGGACTGGACCGACGGGAAAGTCTATGGTAATGTGACCGCTGCGATCAATTGT
>JTDE01016526.1:2329-22176 GCA_014338405.1 Paragonimus skrjabini miyazakii | reverse complement strand
TTAATTATTGGTCAGTTAAAACAAACAGATATGAGGCCATGTCGCAGATTTCGACGATTTCAATTTCTGCATCAGCTACCAAGCCATTAAAACGATTTATTCCAGGAAAATAATTTTCCCGAACCCTATAGCTCGGGAACTCACGTTCTACGACTAGCATTCATGATCGCTGAATCGCTGAATCTCTGAAAGCAGTTCCCGTGATCGGGGAGAACCGCCAACAACCAAACCGAGATAAAATCTGCTGCGAAACCACAAAATTCGTAATACTGGAGTTCACCGGGATATATCGAGGGGGGATACTCTACAAGTGTCATACTTCCAGCTCCGCAAGGAACCAGTGAAACCAGTGAGACTGTTTGGCGCAACTTTGAATTTTTCGGTACTCGGGGATGGCGTTTTTCAGCTCGGGTTTTGTGCGTAAGTTGTTATGACTGCTGCTATTAACCACTTCAAGTGTCAAAAATTCCGGTTGGCAAATGTTTAAGGTGTTCGAGGCTGCACTTTTCGAACGGATTGAAGTCAACGTCGGGTACCAACACACCATCTGGCGCTGCAGACTATGTTAAAAAGTCGGAGGAACTAGCTAATAAGTATACGAAAGTAATGCGTGCTAAAATGTTACCTAAACGTTTGTAGCATATCGATGATGCTGTAAATCGATGGGCCAAATGCGATGAAATTTACTCTGGGAAAGAGAGAGATTTCCAAAGATTTCCAGCTGTGAAATACCCCTTGACGCATCCGAAAGTTCGACTTGGCTTTCTTCCAGACTCTTGGTTTCAAGCATTATATCCAAAAACGGGCGTTACTGGTTAGTAGAGTTTTACGAACTTACCTTTTCAGGACCGTATCTGTTCCTCTTTGGTACATCTGCGTTCCTTATCAGCAAGGAAATATGGGTTGTCGATCCCCATTTTATTGAACTCGGAGTGTTTGTTATTGTAATGACTGGCCTGATTAAGAAGTTCGGCCCATCTTTTTCTAAATATTTAGATAAGCAAATCGAAGTTAGTTGTGCTTTGTTTTCTCCAACTTCTTCAACTTTCAGGAAGTAGAGAACACGAGGTATTACCAACCGTTAAAAGCTTTGAATAGTCACTTGGATCGGATGGTTGCTACTGCTGACCAGGAAATTGCCAGAGCTTCTGCGGTCGCTTCCCTTGTGAATGCAAAAGTTGAAAATGTTGAACTTCAACTTGAGGCGGCTTACAGAGAGCGTTTACAACAAGTTTACCGAGCAGTCCACCGTCGTCTTGTAAGTTGCAACACATGATTACACCCTTGTGAGACTTATCTTAAGTGAACCATGTCAATAAACATGCGCGTGGTTTATTCGGTCCAATCGGTGGTAGACAAGCAGGAAGTGACACTTTCTCGATAGTTACTTTTCTCCAAATAAGAGGTCTAGTTGCCAGATGGTTAGTTACGCATCCCAACTTTTTTAAAAAGTTTGTTGTGCTCGACTGAAGTAGACAGATTGCATGCCTCCACTTGCCATATACATAAGTACATGTATATGTATAGGTAAATGCACGTGGGGCCACTTGACAGGCAAACACGCGCTTATCTGTGCGCCGTAAAGCAAACCGAGATCCGGATTGGGAAATGAAGTATCACTGAAGGCAAACTTTAAACGCAATCACCGTTGTAGCATGCACAACGTGCCACATATAGTTGCTTGTGTTCAGGTTTGTCCTATTGACTTTGGTTTTAGGGAGTGAGCTGGTGTCTGCATGATTGGGCACAGGCCATTTTGGATTGTTTGACATCCTCGGAATCATGAAAGTAAATGTTAAATCGCCTCTGTTTACAACATCTAGGAGCTTCTTAAAGTAGGATTTCATCTTTTGCCCTTGAGCTACCTTAGTAGCACGCCTCTGAGTATTTTCGAAAATGAGCTTGTCGTTCTGCGAATAGGTAGATTAGACTAGGGCCCCTTGCTAGAATTGACGGCGGATAAAACTTATCTAAAGTAGGCTGGTACACGTCCGCTCACTATTACTAATCAGTCGCTCACTTAATGACGCGGGGCAGTGAAAGCCGTGAAGAAGCTGTCTTGCTGATGACGCCTTGCTTTCACTTACAGCTTGGTTGTTTGTTTGCAAGGTGTAGGCGTCTTGATGTTGTATGTTTGAATGTAG
Organism: Paragonimus skrjabini miyazakii; assembly: GCA_014338405.1. Classification (NCBI taxonomy): domain Eukaryota; kingdom Metazoa; phylum Platyhelminthes; class Trematoda; order Plagiorchiida; family Troglotrematidae; genus Paragonimus; species Paragonimus skrjabini miyazakii. Next base: position 20,032 of record JTDE01016526.1, on the reverse strand, counting down.
ACGTAGCTATTTTTAGGGGTTAGGTCCCCTACCCTCTTCCTTTTTTCCCCTTCTCTTCCTAAACAGGGTTTGTTTCTTCATGGTTGTGTGGCAGTTAAGCATCAGTGTGAACCACTGATGTATTGCTGTCTATGATGATGATGATGATGAATCAGTCGCTCTAGAAGAGCTATTGCACCGTTTGCTTTCTTGTCGTATGCCTCAACGTTATAACAGCACGAGGGGGTATACAACACGACCGTACTAGGAACGTCTTTGTCCAGGGCGTGAGGCGGCACTCCGTTAAGAACGTAAGTGAAGCTTTGATTATATCTGAATTGCGTTTGTTGACATGGAGGTTCATATCAGACCAATCGGAATGGTGTCATTGTCTATCTACAGAGCTCCTATTGTGACGATGTTGCGAACAAGCCTGATTTTAACGTCACTTACAAAACAGCTTTAGGAAATAAGACATTTCGGGAGTGACGTCAGTTTTGAAGATTAAAAAGAGCAGTGTTCTCATGATTAAGTTCTGCTGAACTCCACTAAGGGTTGATTTGGCGGCGAAATGGAATTCAGCCTAACATGGCATGGATGCCTTGGTGGGAAAAATTCGAATCAGTAGAAAAAGCTACCTCAGTCGTCACAACGGTGAGGCTTGTCAGTTGGAACGGAGTTATTCACACGATTACACGTCTTAGCACAGTCAAGATCTACGGCATGAACACTTGCCATTATCAACAGCACAGGTTCAGTCGATAGTAGGTTTGTATTGCGTGAGTAGTCGCTAGGAAAGCCACTTTGTAGCAAAGGTTCGCGATGACGAACAACTGATCCGTGAGGTAGGAGATCGGTAGGCTGCTGTATCCATGTTTGCAGACGGGGTAATATTCTGCAAATTGCAGCTTTAAAGCACCGTCCCCTTATCAGTGCATTGTGCAAAGTGAAGGCTTCGCAGAACAATCAGCTGTGCGGTCTTGTGGGCAAGGATTAATGGAAGATGCCGCTGAATCCAGAAGGTGTCAACTTATTTTCCCGATGCTTCATTGACACAACATTTGAATGTACTATTGACTGTTGTGATCTCACCGGGAATATCAGCAGTATATGCTGCCAGGTGTCCAGATGTGCTGCTTGTTCCATCGTCTGAACGTATGAACATTTGTGATTCGGTTAGTTGTGACACGCTTGTTTTGATTTTATGGATTTTTTAAAACCTTTTGGGGTTATTGACGAAATGCTGGATCAGACTTTGCTGGAAATAGAGCCATAGATCCATTTATTCTAGACTTAGCGGACTGTCCTCTGGCGTTATTGTATCTTCACGTCTTAGTGTTTTTTTTCACATTCAGACGTGCGACTGAGCTGTTATCTGCATCCCTCAAAATTATTTCAGTTTGCAAGCTAAATTGGTGATTCCGTTTGTTTGCTTCTCACGTTGGTCATTTTGTTGGGCCTCATCTTTGGATTTGAGCACTTTGACAGTAGTCAGTCTACTTGGTAGCCATCACCGTGTGATGTGTAAGCCGGACGTTTTCTTCCTTTCCACCTACTTGCTCGAACTGTTGAAGTCTGATGAGTCGGCGACGAAAAATGGGACAGTTTTTGAGTTTATCTACTCTCAAATAGGTTGGTCTTGTTACCGGGAAAAAATGATGCCCTACCAGAGTTTAGGAAGCAAAATCGCTCAATGCAAAGAGACCACACTGTTTTGCGGCAAACCACAAATGTCATAAGTATGCTGTGATAAGGCTCTAGCTTGAGGTTAAGAAGACCCAGTGCACGAATTGTGGAAGTGTTCATTGAAGCTTTATGTGGGTGATCTCACCACAAGGACTTCGAAGTTCAAGTAAATGCGTACTAAGTTTGACACGTCTTTCTCCGTAGAGCTTGGATAGCAGCCTAAAGACAGCTCCGAAGAGTGCGTTATTTCTAAAGCAAAGCAGACCAGGTTGCAGCGTTGGCTTTAAGATGAGGTCGGGTGTTGTTATAAGTTAAGAACATTTGGGATGAAGCTTACCAAAAGACATTTTAGGGACGCCAGAGTACCAATACTTCACTAGACATTAACTACAGCAATTACAGACTCGGATAGTTCATCAGAGGTAAATATTCCTAGGTCTTCTGCAGATTTGGTTTGTTATATAGCTCCCTTGAGATAGTAGACGGTATCGAAGGTTTGTTCCCTGCGTATCACCTTGAACTGACTTGAAGTTGGTTGGCTCGATACAAGGCGAGCAAGTTGCTCCAACCGTTTTGCAAACAGAGCGTCCTCCGGGTTTTTATTGATACTTCGTATCTGGATCATCAAATAGTAGGACAGGAGAGCAAGTTGAAAATTTGTTATCAGTTTTATAGGTCGGAATAAAGAGCGTCCAATCGTCAAGTCTTGGGATACTTCTTGTTTTACTCTTATGATGTAACTAGAACACAATGGCGGCGACTTCTGAGGCAGGAGTGAAGTCACCGAAGCGGGTCACCGTTAACACTAAGCCGGCTGAATTTGTTTCACGGAACAGCTTAGTCTACTCGGTCAGATGTCATGACAGAATCAAGGCACTTATCGTCCGCTGTTTTGCTTTACTGGGCGGACCTCGTCCGTTGATCAGTGATCAACAAGTTTTTTCACATGAGTAATCTTTATGGAAACCGTGCCGATCGTTGGGGAAATCTTGAGGGGACAAAAAGCTGCTGAGTTCATTTGTTATTGTTTTCAGCAGTCTGAAAGCGCTGGCTGGGATGACGATGAATCCGTAACTGACAGGAAGATTACGGCGACCATCTTTACACACTGGAGTCAAAGCTGCTCAGGAATTGCTTCACCCTGTTGATTTATTGAACAGTATTCTCGTGGTACCTGTTTGCTACTGGGCACTTTCGAGTTAAGCCGGAGAGTAGACCTCGTGTAGTTCATGAGGTTACACAATTTGATGAGTATAACCAACGAAGGTGTGTCGACCGTGCAAATTCCACTGGGAAGAATGATTGTTGCTTATGAATACGCGGCTGTCATTTTATGGCTTTCAGCTCTCATTCGCTCCACCAATTATTTTTTATAGGTCGCTTGAAATGTTGGTAGTTCAAATGATTGTTGTTTTTCATCGTTGTTGTTTCGGACACCCACGTTACAAGCTTCAGCGTATACGAGATTATTAATAGTCTTCAACTTCTGACGACTTTCCACCAGTCATTGGATCAGGGATTTGAGTCCAGGTTGCTGGGGCTGTTCCCATTCATGTTTAGGCAGCTTGACGGTATCCAGCCCACATAGCCGTATATCGTGAAAACGAACGCTTAGTGGTGTGTAATCTGGAAACTTAATCTTGTAGCTGACTACCGGGGAGCTCACTTTAGATTTTCGATTCGATTTACTACACAGTATTTGCTGTTATGTGCGGTTCGTAGTAGCATGTGGGCTGAATGCTGTAGGACCGCCCAAACTGTTAAAGAACACTCACGACCATACCCGTGTGCTTAGCTGTTACTGCTGAACTACTCAATGAATCCGATTATGCTGTCTTGGTATGTTCGTTTGAGAATAAGCGTTTTCTTACTGCTTTCTTATACCCAACCCTAATGCCCGTAATTAGTTCAAGGCTAGTCGTGTTCTCCCTCATCAGCACGAGTGAGATTGGTCTTACCAACTATTGAACGTTTTGCGGTAAACCATTAAACAACACTTTTAATCGTTTTTGTAATTTCCGCTTCCTCAAATATGACTCTAGAGGAGTGGCATGTGTGACGACCAAGCGTGACAGCGCTCACTGTCAAATTCGGTTTCACTAAGTCACCATGATCATTAAGACGGTACTGCAGAAATCGTGTTAGTTTACTGGGACCATACTTTCATATGCACGTGCATATAAGTACGTGTCATACCGGAAGTATGGAAACAGTCTGAGCACCCATTCGTTATCATAAAACAAACGCATTTACCAAAAGAACTGATAAGATTTCGGGATGGGACATCGAACAAGAAATATAAATTCCTTTCCCAGTTACACTGAACGCTATTTGAAAATTTTACTTGTAGTTTCTGTTATTTTTTTCTTTGGCACTAACTTTGACTATAAGCTGAAGGTAACCACTATACTTGGAACACTTGCGCCACTGACTACGGTCTGCAGCTTTCTTTCACTGTCGTTAACCAAAGACAATTAGCATCTTCTGGACCTCGACCGGGAAATCAAGTAAAGCTAATAGGGGTCAAACTTACTGTCAATTTCTTCATACGCGTACGTTGGGCCGTGTTTTTGCGTACCTTGCTGTCTTCTCCGATCACCTTCATGGAAAACAAATGTGATGAAACAATGGACGCCGTGTAGGCATGCGCTCGCCAGAATGTCCCATTCGGCGACGAGTACGATTCGGCCCGCAAGGCTATTCGTTTGCGACAGCGGAACCAACTACGAGAGGATCTCCAAGCCTGTTGGACAGAACGCGCTAAGAAGATGAAACAAGCCGATGCCTCCCGGGAACTCTTCAAAGCTCTTCCATCCCATCCGAGCAACCGATAGCAAGAAGCCAAATCCGAGCCAGGTAATCTGCGGAGCAAATGATATGCTTATAAATAACCTGCAACGACACTTAAGACGCTGGGCTGAGCAATTTCAACAGCACTATAACTGGCCACCGGCGCCATTGACAACGCCTTTGAGCTCTGCCTGTGTCCATTGGTCTGTTGACGCTTCTCGGCCTTCGGAAACAGAGGAGTCCCTTGAGATCAAGTTACGGAAACATCACAAGATACCCGATCCAGACAAACTCCCTGCTGCCCTTTTTGTAGATGGAGGTCCGGCCCTAGTGAAAGAGCTGACGCCTTTGTTCCAACAACTCTGGATCGGTGAAGTTCCAAGCGACGGGTTTTGTTAAGAGGCGCATCTTCTAACGAGATAGCCAGGACGCATCACGCCACATCGATCGGTCTGCTCAGCTCGGATGGTATGGTCGTGGGTGGTGGTATTGTTCCACTCAGGCAATCAGATTGCAGGTGTGCGGTTGAACGCATGTGCACTATCTGGACTGTTCTCTCGCGTTGCTTTTTGATGTCCATCGTAGCGTGATTTGCTCTGACGCCGACTGTCGCATACGACTGTTTCACTTGATTCGCCCTATGTCTGTCAGCCATCTATGGTAATCGTTTTGTCCTATAAATGTGGAGCTTTTGTGACCTAATTTTGTCTGGCTTTTCCACTAAAGGATGTTGCCGCATCTCTTCTCCTTTCTCGGTTTTCGGTCAAGCGACTGAGCGCTTAACCAAGGCGACGATAAAATAACTGGCGAATTTGGGTTCTATATGCGTAATCTACGCGGACACTGGCAATTTCAGTGGGAGAAATGAAACTGATCCTATAGCAACAATATGCGCAATTCGATGCGGCTCAACTGAAGTTAACCGAAACATTAACGCGCAACTTATCTATAATGTTAGCAACTTCAAACGTCGAACCGTGTTCGACGGTGAACGCTATCATGAACAGCATCGTGGAATTTGTTTATGTTGCGGATGCCGGAGTGACATTCGAATCCTGGTTCAACCGGTACGAAGATGTCTTCCGAGTGGAGCCGGCTGACATAAATGATGCAGGAAAGATGCGATTACTTCTTCGGAAACTCAGTACGACCGAACATTCGAGGTTTACTGATTTCATTCTGCCAAAGAAACCTCGTGATCTTAATTTTGAAAAAACAGTGAAGATACTGACGAATATTTTTGGGAAGCAGTCATCCTTGTTCAACATCCGGTATCAATGCCTCAAGTTGGTGAAAAATGAACATGATGATTTCATCATTCGCTCAACTACAGTCAGCAGAGAATGTGAAAAGTTCAAGTTGAGGACAATGACAGAAGGTCAGTTCAAGTGTCTAATATTCGTCTGCGGTCTACAATCAACCTAAGATGACGACATTCGTACCAGAATTTTGAACAAGATTGAGCAGGATCCTGATATGACTGACATCTGTGACAGCGGAGTACCAACAGTTGATCACTCTGAAACATGACATAGCCATGATTGAACAGTCGTGGTTACCTGCAATCCATACCGTTTCGCAGCGGCCACGCAGCAGAAGAACCGAGAAGCAGAGTACAAAGGCCTTATCAAAGTCTCCAACAGCATGCTGGCAATGCGGTGACTGACAGTGTGTGCAGTTCTGTTCATCCAAGCACCACAGATGTCAAATTTGCAATCGATTCGGGCACAAGGAGACATGTTGCCATTCAACCTTGTCACTCGGAAGTCCGCCGTCGCTTTTAAGGAACCACCGAAAGAAACCGAAGAAACAGAGTGCAAGGCTGAATTCCGTTTTGGCCACCTTCAACCCCAGCTTGGCGGCACGCAGTAAGTACGTTTCAGTGGAAATTAACGGCAGTCCGGCACGCCTGCAACTAGACACTGGGTCTGAAATCACACTGATTTCGCAACAAACGTGGAAGAACATTTGCCGTCCGGTGTACAAGAAAACAGGAAATTCAGCTCAGGACTCATCTGGAGAAAAACTGACACTGATTGACGAGTTAGACTGTGATATCGAATACGGTGATGTCCGTACCGAGAATTCGAAAATAAATCTTCTGGAATTGGACTGGATTGAGCGTCTGAAACTATTAGACATACCACTCAACCAGCTGTGCAGAATGGTGAAGGTGCAAGCTCCGCTAGCAGATCAGAAACCGGATCGCGTTCATCAGAACTTACTGTCATTGCCTTACGGTGTGCAATCAAATGACCAGGCTAAGCGGTTTGAGGCCTTCAAAAAGCCAAAAGGAGTGTTATATATCACCAACATCCTCATAAGGTCCTATTTCAATAACCGAATGACTCAGAACTGACAGATTCTGGAATGGAAATCTCCAGCTGAGGCTCTGATAGGACGCAGACTGCGAACATTAAGTGATCTACTATATCTCTTCTTCAATCCAGTCTAAGCCCAAAAGATTCATTTTCGAATTCTCGGTATGGACATAACCACATTCGATATCACAGGTTTGGCTAAGATCGTCTCCATTTTCGAAAAAGACTCACACTTTGTGTACAAATCACGGAGAGTTTAACCTGATTCCTATCGCGTCGGGTTTGCCGGAAGCCATTCTACTTCGTAGACTAAGCGAAACGTGCAAAGAACACTTCTTTGAGGAACAAACTGAGTTTTGCCCTGGCCGTTACTGTTTTGATCACATCTTCACACGTTGCTTCAACGTCGCTATTCGTAGGGAAAAACAACAACTGTTGTCTTTTTAAAAGCCAAAGGGCCTTCGATTTGGTTAACAGAGCTGCACTCTGGGACTGTCTATCGAGGAAGGGTGTGCCTGAGAAGTATGTGAACATCCTGAAATTGATTTATCATCAGATCTCGAGCAGGATTAGAACTTATGACAGCGTATCACTGACCTTTAACATCTCAAATGAAGTGCAGAAGGGTTGTCTAAGCCCCCCTTTCCTATTCAACTTTGCAGTAGACTAGATCTTAGGGTGTACCGTGGTAGACTGCTAATATGATGGCGTGGGACTGCTCCCAGGCACTCGACTTTGAAACGTCTTCGTCACAGACCGCAATACATCGGTGGTCCTTACTGATGCTTAATTGCCGTACAACTGTGAATGAAAAAGCAAGCCCTGACTAGAAAGAAAACAGAAGAGAAGGTGACCTAACTACTAAAAATAGCGACGTCTGTACTCAAACGTCTACACCTTGCAAGCAAGCAAACGAGCTACAATTGAAAGTATGATGTTATCAGAACAGTTTGCTTACGGCTTCCACTACCTCGCGTCGTTCAGTTCGCTCATTTCACAGACAACTCGGCCAAAGAACGACAGCATTCACGCCACTGAGCTCGATTAGCCGTCACCTCACCTAACGTCTCCAGCCACCGACTTTCTGATTCGCGCGGTCCCCAGCCCGACCTATAATGGGCAATCCCTTCGTGAACGACTTCATTTCTTTAATGCTGATCATCGTTTGTCTGTCTGGAACCTTACGCCATTCGACCGCGTACAGCGTCCGATACACCTCGCTGGATGAAGTAGAACTAGTATCTGCTCCAACAACACTACTGTATTTCGTCCTTGCTCATTTTGTTGTGCCACCGCACACGGGCACTTCTCCGTAGATGGCTACTGTCCACAGCAGGATCCACGAATATTGTCTCGGATCTGTCTGGTTTCGCGGCCGTAAATCACTGCCACGTATACAATTGAAAGGGACGAATGTCATGCAGACCCGGCTGCGTTATCGACACCGTGGAACTGCTTATATCATGAGGTCCCTCCCATTGCGTATACAGCGGATTTTCAATAGTTACAGCGCTACTGTCTTCCCGTTATGAAAAAAGGAGATTTGATAAGGTACCTTAAAACGGAGTGCGTTCAGGTCTTCCGACGTCTGACTGTGAGTAATAGCGCATTATTCACTACGCTCAAAACACTCATGCAGTCATTTAGAATAAAAACAAGTTGACGAACGTGTTTTCGGGAAATTTGTACTTTGGCCATTACATCTCAAGTTTAAATAGTAAATGTTGACTATAACGTGAGGAAAACATTGTCACAATTAGACAGAGAAAACAATCACTCAATTCAATCTATAAGGTTGTTTGGACGGTTAACTCAGGAACGAATGAAATGTGTGTTCGCGGGTGGGTGGATAGTGAGCCAAGGGTATTCAAACGTTCGGTTAAACTTATGACAGCATAACGGTGAATGACGTAATTGGTTAACGGTCGCTATGCTTAGGCATTGCGCTAACTTTTGCTGCTCTCTGCGTGTTCTTTAGACGACAAACTGTCCAGGACTCACGCTAGCCCGCTTCTACCCGATGTTCTGCAATATCTCTACTTGCTGACTTTTTGGCTCCCTTTCTAAGTTGTGTTGAGTGATGCTCCCTTATTGTTACGACTCCCTTGATAGAGAAAGGCAAGAACAAACGCAAAGACCACGGGCAGTATCCCTATCCCGAACGAACGCAATCATATCACAAAACTACACGAAAATCAGAGCGCAAATAGTGGAACCCGATTCTCGCAACTTAGAACCCCTCAACAGGTAAGGAAGAAGACGGCCTACAAACGAGCTTTATTTGCTGCTCAACCCGAAAGGAAACTAGTGGTTTACAGCAACTGTATTTATAGATTTTGTGTGGCTTTGGACCTAGGCCACCCAACGGACCAACCAAAGGCAAGCGCAGACTCTCGAGGTTTCGAGAATTCTGACGAAAATGAAAATTCTATTTTTTTTGGAAAATATGGCGAATTCTTTGGAAAAAGTGTGTTTTCCCAACACATCCGTTTACCAAACTGCTTCGTCGTCAGTCCATTATGCACCGCCTCAGATAAACAAGAGGCAGTAAACAGCCAGGTTTTGGGTGCGGGCATGTATCTAGTTTCACTTTAGAAAATAGCACGAACGTGCTCGTGAACCACGATCTCAGTGTTGCGGCTGGTAAGATTCTCAGCAGTGGGTTGCAGGGTCTGCGATTGAGAAACTCCGCCCTAAGTCGCCCTTCTGGATGACAAATTGACGAATACAAGTTTCTTATCCGCCCATGCGGCCAGAGGACGGGGTGATCTTTCTGCCATGTTTTTATCAGTAAATCGTTCCGTGTAGCCATTTTGTCCAATGACATTAGAATTACGTGCAAACTCTTGTTCGATGACGTCTGGGAAAATGTTCTTTGCTCTATTTGTGAGGCAGTGAATAAGACTCCTCTTTTGTTTCAACGGCATCATACCATCATCATCATAGACAGCAATACATCATTGGTTCACACTGATACTTAACTGCCACACAACCACGAAGAAGAAGAAAAAAGTAAACCATGAATAGAGAGATAGAAGAAAAAATTGGAATGGGGAGGGAACCTACGTCCATATTCAAACATACAGCATCAAGGCGCCTACACCTTGCAGAAAAACAGTCGAGCTGTAAGTGAAAGTTAAGCAAAACAGCTTCCTGGCGGCTTTCACTGCCCCGCGTCACTAAATGCACTCGCTTCACAGACAACTTGACCAAACAACGACAATATTCATGCCAATGAGCTCGGTTAGTCGCGAGGGCCATAGCCCGGGAGACGAACCCGATCTACAGTGACCAGCCCGTTCGTGAACGATTTAATTTGTCTACATTAGGTCATCATCTGTCCACCTCTTACCTCGCGCCAGTCGGTCACAGCGTCGGCAAACAGTGCTCGGTGTGGCGAACGACTAACCGGCATCATTAGTACTTGACCTAACCACCTAAGTCTGTGGAAATGTAAAGATTGAACGAAAGAACTCGTTTGACAATCATTGCCAAACACCCGCTTCCTAACCTCCTCGTTGCTTACTCGCTGGTGCCACCCGATACGAGCGATTGAACGCAGACATCGGTGGTCAAATACCTGGAGCGGCAGGTTTTGCTGCCGTAAAGTAGTACAGCCCTCACTGTTGTCTAATGTACGCGACCTTTAAGCTTCAGAGAGATACTTCTCTGTCGCCATAGGTACCTCAGATTAGTAAACACCGATGTAGCCTTGGAAATACACACCTCTATTTCGTTCCCTACACCTCCGCCGCTGCCGCTGATGCAGCTTCCAAAGTATACAAACCGGTCAGTAACCTCCATGAGTTCATTACCTAACATTAAGTCTACGTAATCACAGGGATTTGGCAGAAACACTGCATTTTGAGGCTGCAAAGCGCATTCCAAAGTACTTAGCAAAGCGCGAAATTGCGTTTAGCGTTGCTTGTGCCGCTTGAAAGTAGTCAAACAGCAACACCTTATCGTCAGCATAATCAAGATCAGTCAGCCTTCCACCAGGTAGGAGGTCCACACCAGCATCATTTGAGTGCCGCAGACAGTCCTCCATTATTTCGGCCATGACGAAATTGAACAAAAGTGGTGAAAGGGGACAGCCTTGACGAACGCCGCTTCTGGTGCTGAAGCTGTCAGCCAGCTCACTGTAAACCCTAACCTGAGCCGAAGTATGAGAGCAAAGCGTCGACAGCATGTTCACATACTTGGTCGGTACACTCCTGCGTTTAAGCGACTCTAAAAGTGTACAGCGATCCACCCAATTGAATGGACCTTTATAGTCGAGAAATACGGCAACTGTTGGCCGGCAGTACACATGACGCTGCTCCAAAATTTGACGAAGGGTAAAAAGTATGATCTATACATCCCCGGCCAAGACGAAACCCTGCCTATTCTTCTCTGATGTTTAACTCCCGAATTGCAGTGAGTCGACGAAGTATGATGGAGGCCAGAACCTTGGAAATGACTGGAGTCAAACTAATTCCCCTATGGATTTCACAAGAGCTCCTGATACCCTTTTTGAATATAGGGACTATTATCGCGTGACCCCAGCGCGGAGGGATGGTCTCCGTCGACCACACAAGTTGAAACAGCTGAGTCAAGGCATCGACTAACACCACTCCACCTTCTTTAAAAAGTGCCGGCACGAGATCATCTGGACCGGCAGCCTTATTACGATTGAGAGCTGAGATGCAATTGCGAACCTTAGTCTCAGGGGGTGGTTCTAGATCTACCGATCAGGGCGTCACATCACAAGCTTGTGGTGGCAGCACGGTAGAAGCAGGAGGCCAGCTAAATTAACCCTCAAAGTGTTCCGCCCAGCGTTCCAACCTTCTGGACTTATTATAAATTAGTGTGCCGTCTGATAGCTTCACTGACAGACGGTCGCCTGGGACCAGTAGCACGGATCAGCTCAAAGAGCTTGCCGGTGTTCTCTGAAGCAAAAGCGGCCTCCATTTCCCAACTTTCTCCATCAAACAAGCTTCACCATCAGCTTTTGGACTGCGTTTCAGTTTCCTATGGATATCTCTTCCAGAATTATTATGCGAACTATCAGGAGGAACTTTCTGTCTGGCTTCTAACAACTCCAGAGATTTCTCTGAAATCCAACGTTTGTTAAACTTATGTACCCCTGTGCCGCATGCTACAGTACCTGCTTTCTGAATGGCCTGTGAGATCTGAGTCCATCAGCTATTAGGATTTTCGGAGTGAGTACCACTAAGGCAGCTTTCGGAGCAGGCGAGTGCCAAGTATAGCAATGATGTGCACTAAGACAGATATCATCCACGTACTCCACGTCGGTCAACCTAGGTCCAAGATAAAGCTCAACACCAAGCTCACGGGATTCCTGAAGCGCACCATCCATGTCGAAATCGAACTGTAAGGAGGAGATCGGACACTGTTGACGAACACCACTGGAAGTGACGAATGCCTGAAACAATTCTCCGTAAACCCTCATCCTGCTTGCGGAGTGAGCACACAGTGATCTAAACGGTTTCACATAATTCTTTAGAGCGCTGCGAACAAGGCCGTTCCAAGGGACGCTACGAGCAACCAAGTCGATGCATCCTTTAGTTCTAAAAAGACCTTGACCGTCGATTGCCTAGATGAGTGTCGATGCTCCAGGATCTGTCACAAACTAAAATATGATCAACGCACCCACAACCAGGCCGGAGTGCTAGGTCACGACCACGCCTAATTATACTCTAATGAGTTATTTCTGGTGTCTAGTTGGTGACTGACGTGATAAGAGACTCCACGATGTTTTGTTTTTTTCGTTCCCTCGAACGTTATATTCACACGCAAATTTTGTTTCCTCTACTGATAGGTGTGCGCTGGTTTCCATCTCCGGGTAATTGGATGCCAGAATTACTTGGCATTCCACTTCGGCCATTTCCACTGATTTCGGGGACTAAACTAGGGTAGACATTCACAGGCGGTTGTATACTTAGTATGAAGTGAAGAGTGACAGCAATCAGCGGGTCGTGGCCTGTTGGCATCTCTAGGTTATGCACACATGATGTTCAACCTGAGGCCGTTTGGGAATGTAGGAGACTCCAGAATATACGGCTTCACTTTCACAATGGAAAGGAGACAAGCAAGACTGAGGCAAATGCCCGGTAAATTCGGTCTCTAAATTGCGCAAATATATAATTCTTGTTCGGTTGTCGTTTTCTTTGTTTTGAAAGAAAACCATCCTTAGTGTTTCATGGTTTACGTGTGCTGGTCTGTGATATTTCGAGTAAGTTTGAAGTACTTGATGTGTATGTGAAAGGGTTGCTTCAGGTGTTTGAGAGAGAATGTGCTTTACTACATTAAGCCATTCTTTCAAAATACTTGCTTCATCATGTTCGGCGAGATCAGGACATGTCTGGCTTTGTGCAGTGACAGTGCTAACCAGATGCAATCAATTTTGGCTAATTCGATTGCACATCGTGTGGGGGAAACAATGGCAGCTAAATTGTTGTGTTTACTGTTGAGAAGAGTACGTTCGTCGATAACATGTCTCGAGAAATAGCAGTTCCATACGCTCCCGTGCAGGTGGTTGTCCATAACAGTCATGAATTTCCGATTCCCTTACCTTAAGTTCTCTGTCACAGTGATCCGAAGAGACTCCCAATCATTTGGTTCAGACGATTCGCCATCATCATTTTCAGCTTTGAGTCGTACTCACAGGTACTATGATTCATCCTGCCGTTGGTCCTGATAATATTTCACTTAGTAGCAAACTAATGAATGAGTATAAAAAGCGTTGGGCAAAGCAGAAAAGAAGAAAAAAGAAAATGAAACAGTGGCAATGGAGCTTCACAGAGAAGGATTCAACAACCTTACGGATACAGGCTCGCCATTGGCTATGACATTGTCATCGAAAAATGTTTCCATCCAACGGTGCGGATGATGGCGAGCTCTCCAGTGTGACATACGCCACTTACCAACCTTGCATAACAGGGTGGGCGGGGCTTTAATGGCACGTGGCCATATCGCCCGGCCGCCCTGCGGTTTATTCCAATCATCAGTAGTTACACTGAACAATGCGTATTGCTTCAGACGCTCCGTTCGGCCTACGAAGTACACAACCCGGTCGACGAAGGCTGCACCACGGCCACGTTACCCAAATAGGCGCCGACGGATTGTCGCGTTGCTCATAAAGTCAGCCCATCTGATGCTGGCTAACTGGTAGAGACAATGACAGTTGGATATCGGGAGTACGAGTGCATTTTTTACTGGAATAGATAGAGTATTTGAACCTGGTACTCCGTCTTTACTCGACAATTGTACTTCTTTACGACGCTGTAAGTGCTGAATGTTCGCGAATTCGGTAACTGATTTCGCTGTCTTCTTAGATATCTCATCAGCAATAGTATAGCTCAGTGAAGTGGTACTGCCCAGGTGGATGTAGCAGTCAGCGGTCTCGGTTGGCCTGTCCTCAATAAAGAATGGGTCAGGACCAATCCAACCCTATAACAACATTTTACAGGTGCAAAGTGTGTAACGTGCAGCCATATCATTTACACGGTTCCGCATGATGTGCGTTTTTTCTGTAGTAGAACTAACCAATGCGGTGTCGTCTTCTTACACAATATTAGTGAGTTTATTATTGGTAGGAGCTTCACTCCGAGTTTTTCGGAACCTGAGTACTCCTTTCAAAACAGCATCGACCACACAGTTAAAAATGAAAGGGAAAATCGGGCAGCTTAATCGCGTGCCATTTGACTTAGAGAATGCTCGAGATTTTGGCTCACATATGTTCACTCTGTACTCAGAATAGATATACAACCACAGCAAATTGACCTATTGTATTAGGGTTCTCGTGAGCTTAGAATTGTCTCGGATACCATGTCAAGTAACCCAATCAAAATCAGGCCGGTTGCCCGAAAATGCCATAACCATCGGTCAGGAACAGCAGTGCCAATGCTCCTGTGTCTGTCACAGGGTGACGGGATGATCGGTTTCCCGATCCTTCCGGAACTCTATTCTTCTGTAATCGGGTTCTTTTGTGTTTCAGAATTCGTCACTCTGTGTGACTCGGGAGCATCTTGGATCCGATACAAATAAGGTTTTCACGTGGCGTCTGTTGGCGCCATGGTGTTGATAAACACCCATAGCGAGCCACCTCTTCAATCTCTCATATGGAACGTAGAAATGACAACCTCCCCCCACTATCTTTGAAAAGAGATGGAGAGGAAAGATCTGAGCCTGGAGCCCTCTTACGTTTCCATTGTATATGCTCTACTTCGTTTTTCGATGGAGGACCGTAGGGCATGTCATACCTATACGATGATTCTCCGTCATCCAGGACTGAGTGAGTTGACTCGGGCTAGGCAAACTGTTTCTCAAAGTGTTCCGCCCATTTGTCAAATTGCCGTGATAAGCTATAAGTTCGTACACCGTTTGTTCCACATGTAGTTTTACGACACCACGAAACGGTAGCAGAAGCAATAGCTCCCTGCCAAAAAACGTACACTATCCCTTGTTAATTTGGCCAGGCTGTTTGCATTTTAGTTCGCAGTGGCGTTTGTCATAGGCGCATTTGTGGGGATCAGTCGACATCTGCTCTTAAGTGCAGCTAATTCGGCGGAAGTCCACTTTTGCCTCATTTGCGACGATCCTTCGCAGACTGTTCACGTCGCTGTTGTGAATTGTGTCCAGTGGTCGTTTGATTCACTCCATTGTTGCGACTAAGGTACGTTACCTGACATTGTTCTTTGACAAGCGTTTAGTATACTGCAGTCGCCTAACTTCTGACCGAATACTTTGTGTTAGCGAGCTGATAGCCCCTGGGCAAACGATAATGTAAAACGAGCGTGCACAACCATCGGGTCTAATTGAGTGTGGTTAATCGAAAATAAATGACTGGCATGGCAGCACTGATAGCTGTCGGTGACGTGGTCAATTTACATCTGTGGTTGGGTTGTATAGGTTGATCTCTGTCTGATGCATTGTTGTATTTTGTGTTGAAATACGCAACTCGATCCATAGTCCGCCTGTCAAGAGAATAGTTGAATTGCGATCAGAGGACCTCGTCTGTCCCATTACCAACCCGTGGGCAACTTTTGCTTCGTCATCATGGATCATAGATTGGTGATCGTCCCTAACGCTTGAATATCACAACCATGAAGTTGCCTCAGTTCAAAAACAAAGTTGATGTTTACTGTATAGAACCCGTTTCTAACTAATCTTCTGTAGACAGCTTGTACTGTCAGTCATTGATACACAGTTGCTTCGATTCCCACCCAAAATAGACCAGACCACTGCTGTTATCACAACTATATCCTTCCAAATCTACATTTATATCACTGCGAGACAGTTTAGTTTATCATTCTACGGACAGCAGGGGTTGTCCTACGTCCTTAGTCGCATTATCATCTGTTTTATAAGAACAAATATTTATAACTGTGGCTTATTGTCTTTTCATTTCGTTTATGTGGCTGAGTATGGCCCATCTTAGATTGCTAGTTTTGTGCGGACTACAAACACGAGGGTACGGAATTGCGCTCTTATAATATTTCATTACGCTCACACTCATTCTAAGGCCGGTTGAGCTTTTTTTGGTCTCGTCATTTGGAAATGGCTTGATCTGGGTTCAGACCGATAGTTTTTCTTTTTATAAGACGAAGCTATCCCGCCAGGTAACCGGTCCTGTGACCATTGCTTGTGACATGGGCGGTTGATACAAAATGTCATCTGTAACACTCCAAACTACTGATCAGTGGTGGTTCGCTGACGCCACCGGATGTCCATCCACGTGCAGCCTTGAAATCAATTAATTTGCCTCATGCGATTCATGATTCTTACCCGATACATTGTCTGTAATCTGTGAGTGGAATGCATTATGCAGACGTGGATGTTCCTACGGCCCGATCTGTTAGTTTGTCGGACAGAATGCAGTGCGGAGCTACATCAATCGTGTGATCTTCAGAGGTATGCTATTTAGCTGGTCATAGGGATCTTTCAAAAAAATATATTAATGTCTTTTATATGATCGATGAGTCAAGTTACCCTTTTCTTTTAGGAACCACTCTTGGTCGGTCTCATCAGTGCACTCTCTAGACGAGGGACTGCCGTCTCCAGTAGTTCAATTTGGACAGATCTTCACTATCTTCTGTAAATTGCTGTACAGTTTACACCATCCCTTCACGAAAAGGTTACTGTAGTTCGTCATGTGGCACACGTTTTGTTTAGAGCATTGTAAACGCGCATGCGTCAACTACAATGGTAGCGAACATTTCTTTGCAGTGTGGCTTGGCTTGATAAATAACATGGGCACCAACGTTTCTTCAATACTTCAATGTCATTCCCGTTTAACGTTTATCTAAGCCCATGTGACTTCTGTTCCCTCGTTAGTGTGATTTCAGTTGCAGTTCTCCTAAAAATGTTCGAAACAGCTGTTTCCTATTATTATTCTGTCGAAAACGTTCGTTACTTGTGGAAAACCTGATTAATTTTGTTATCATCGTATCAAACCTGAACATCGCAGTGTAATGAGGACGAACGATCGTGATATACTACTCACGTAACTATTGTTCAGTGATGAGGTATTAGCATGGATATTGACATTGAGGTAACCACGGGAAAAATACGAGAAAAAACATTGGAGTGCAGTGTGGCTTGAAATGGCTCTCGGCACGTTAAAGAACTGAACATTGGCAACTGTGACAGTCGGGGCGTTCTGGGACTAATGCTGTATTCAAATGAGTGGATTTGTTTCCTGTTGAAACGCATCACGCATGTAACGGTTTTCTTAATAAACAACCCTTGTGTAGAATCCGCTCTGCGTTTCGCTTCAGAGGTCAGCTAGGTACCACTAGAACTTAACACCCCGAGGTCAATTCAAACTGATAACGACCGCAAACAGCTCGGTAATGTTTCTATAATAGAAAATACATGAATATCAGCAAATACATAAGAATAGATATTGATTCCATATATCTCC